>JAOEGS010021976.1:0-42357 GCA_025447755.1 Corythornis vintsioides | reverse complement strand
CAGCAGAGGGGTGGACACTGGACCAGGTTGCCCAGGGAGGTGGTGGAGGCCCCATCCCTGGAGACATCCCAGGGGGGTCTTGAGGAGGCTCTGAGCACCCTGCTCTGGTTGCAGATGGCCCTGCTTTCAGCAGGGGTTGGACTGGATGAGCTCTGGAGCTCCTTTCATCCCAGACATTGCTGGGATTCTGTGATTTCCACAGCCTGAAAATGTGGATGCTGCTCCAGGTCCCACCAGCTCCACGTGTGATTTTTAGCACAGATTCTCTGCTCCTTCTGTTGAAATGATTTCTCTCTGGAGGCTGTTTGTGGCCCTGGCTCTCAGTGACTGTGTGACTAAGCGGGAGGGCTGCTGCCTGTCGCCTCTTCTCTGCAGGGAGGGTTTCATGGGTTTTCATGGTTAGTCACAGACATTTGCTAAAGATGCTCCATAAAATTGCATGTGTCTGTTTGAATAAAGATGCCAGAGCCTGTGGCGTGACCACGGCCCTGATTTCAGAGTCTGGGATGGGTTCCGAGGTTGTTCTCAGAGCATTTTTGTGCTTCTGTCATGCACTGCTAATTAAACTTATTTGAGTTGTCTTTTAGAGATTAATTTAATCAATAAGGATATTATTACTGCTTTGATGGTATCATTTGTACAAATTGTCACTTGAAGAAAGCAATTAACTGGGAATGCTTATTAGCTGATCCATCCCACACCTTATTTGTGTAGTAAGAATCGATTATTGAATTCATTAAGAGAAGCACAACTCGGGGATCCCTTTGAGATTTAATAACTGACTCGGGCTGCTTTTTATTTGTATGTAAAATTGTCTGGAGTTTGGGTTGGATTTTTTTAAACTGGTTTCTAGAGGAAAAGCACAGCATGGCCTCTTAATATCCCAGACTTTTTTATCCCCAGATCTAGAATCAACAGGTAGGATTCCTGGTGCTGCTGAGTCAGCAGTCCCACACTTGGAGGGGTAAGGGCTGGGAATAGGCATCTTTGAAAAACAAACAGGTACAAGGAGGGCATGGAGCATATTATTGTTTTATATTTAATAACTGGACTCTCATCCTGTGGCTGCTGAGGCACAAAAGTAACCTTGTTGCACTGGCACTGATGTTGATCCTCAAACAGAGGGTACCACTCCTGTGTACCCTTCAGTCTTTCACAAACCCTGAATATAGATTAAATAGAATGTAATGGTAGACATCATGAGTATGATTATTCATATGCTCAAACGTTGAGGGGGTCAGGCAAGAAAGAAAAGAGGAAAGCCATCAAATAGTTGTATTTAAATTCCACGAGGGAGCTTCATTCTTCCTGCGTTCAGAAAATCAAATCCTTTTCTTCCTGTGTATGTTTTCCATAAATTATGGCTATATCTTTTGTAAGGAAGAAAACAGGGGGGCTTTTTAGGGCAAGTGGTTCTTTCTGCTTCTGTGGCTTTATTGGGTCTGAGGTGAGGGATGGGTAGCCCATATCCAGTATAAGAGGCAGAAAATCCCCCCACGAGTGCTGGGTGGGAGCAGAGCAAGGATGTCAGGGCGGGGCTGAGCCAGAAGAAAGATGTTTTGAATCTCTTTCTGGAAAAGAAAAAGAAAAGACACTACTATCACAGGCTTGCTTTCCCAGTCCAAGTGGGAACATGCCCTGGCGTGGGTACCCTGGGTCTTTACGTGGCACTGTGCACACCTGTAACCTGGAGAGTGATAGATGTGAGCCTGATTGGGAGCACAGTAATCCACTGCTGGATGGAGAGCTGACTGGCTTTTCTACTCAGGTTTCTACTTGTGTGAACCTAATATCTAAATAGTTAGTGCCTGTCACTAAAATGTAGAAACACCCCAGGTCAGGGTGGGATTTGTTTGCACAGTGAACGCTCAGACTGACGCCGGTGCCACGCGAGACTCGGTGCTGTGGCTGCTGTCACTCCAGTGGGGTTTCCCTGGGGCTTCTGGTGTGAGCATCTCCACATGTCTCTCAGTTCTTCTGCTGACTGTGGTGAAGTGTGAGTGGAGGCAGAGACAGCTGACAGCACCTGAAATCCCTTTGTACCCCTCCCCCCATCCCATCCATCAGTGCCCGACTGTGAATTCCGGCCCACGGGATGCGGCGCACGGTGGGATTCAGGAGACCTGTGATGATGTGTTGTTAGATATTAGATTTTTTTTTATCACTTTGGAAAATAGGAAGCTGAAAAGCATGTAATTTATTCATAAGGCTTTATTAGGCATGTGAAGGTTCACTGGGATGCAGTAGTTAGGGCTGAATCAAATTTCTCATGATGTGCAGGGGTTTTTTTCCCTGTCTGCACCCAGCTTTGCTGAGACTGAATTAGTGATGAAATTACACATGCAGCAGTCAAGGGATTTTTTGGGAAGTGTGGGAACAAATCAGCCTGAACTTCTGAGGAAAGGACTTGGCAGACAGACATCTTCCCAGCTTTTTCCTGTGGTTGGTTGCAGGAGGTGTCAGTGTGTCAGCTGACACTCACTTCTGGGTGCAAGGAAAGAGAGAACCTTTGACTAGATGAAGGCTTTGGGGTAGAATTATCAGGTATCAGTTCCTTAGCCAGGCTTTTTATTTTCAAATACTTCCTTGATATTTCTGAGAATTTATAGTGAGGAGCTGCAATGTTCACACAGCTGGTCAGATGTGGAGTCAGTGCCAGCAGTGGGAGAGGCTGGAGCAGGGCTGTTGGCAGGAGGGGAAGGGAAAGAAGGTTGTCACAGACCTGCTTAAGACTGCACAGACTCCTGCAGTTTAGGATACATAAAGAAAACCATGCCCCACCACCCCAAAAAAACAACCCAGAACCCCTTACAGCCCAAGTCTCCCAACAGTGTAAACTCAAGGCTAGCTTTTAAAAAGTATTTTATCAGTCAGGTACCAAAATCCAGTTAGAAATTGGGGCTTAAGGCTGTTTCCAAATGAAAGTCAAGTTAACTTGGGACAAAAGAAGAGGCAGAGTAGGAATGACCTTGGAAAAGGTCTTAAAAATATGACAGTGATACACCAGTAATGCATTACCTTGGTGTACATCCACAGCCTGTTTATTTGTACCTGTATCCCTGTGAGAAAGGTTGATTTTGCTCTTCAGAGTGATTGTTGTGTGGTTGGAATAAATATTTCCACCACTGAACAGCATCCAATCGCTGCCTGAATTTATTTTAAGAGCAGGACTTGGTACAAGTATGAATTGAGAGCCTCTGCTTGGCATTTGAATTGTCAGCTCAGAATTTACTGCTGGTGTTTCAAGTGTCTTTGTAAGAAGCTCTGGTGTAGTTTCCCAAACAGGTAAAATGTTTTTCATCAGAACCAGCTCCAGGGAAACGAAGGTGTATTTTGATTATTTTTCTAAACAGGCTCTGACTTCCACACCAGGAGCCAGAGAGCAGCTCTGCTCCTGCTACCTCTGGAGCTCTGCTCCTACACCTCTGGAGCTCTGCTCCTGCCACCTCTGGGCTTCTCTACTGCCCCTACAGCATCCCTGCCTGGGAAGGGAGGTTGTAGGCAGGCAACCATGCAGCTCCTCCCTTGCTCTTTCCACTTGGTAGAAAATGGTTTGTCATCCCTGTCTGTTATCCCCTGACAGATGGGGACAGGTAGAGGGGGGGGGTGGGGGGAAGTGACTTGCTATTTTCCCCCCAGTTGAGTCTAGTGTTTTTACTGACAAGTTGATGTTTATGCCAGGAAGACACTGATCATCTCTGCTCTCTTCCCGTGCCCTGTGTTGCAGCTGAGATTCACCTGTGGATGGAGAAATCAGTGTTAGGTCTCAGCCATGCCTTATCTGTACTGGAAACTGGCAGCTGGCAGCTTTTTACTGTTTGTTTTTTCCACAGGATCAGTGCCTCTGGCATGAGGTGGTTGGGGATCTGCCAGACCTTGCTTTAACATGCTGTCAGAGTCCACCCTGGGCTCAGGGCCCAGGTGGAGGAAGCCAGATATGGAGAGGAGCCCCAGCACCTCCACAGCTGAAGGGGTTGTGGAGAGCAAGAGCAAGTGGCTGTGCAGGTTTGTAGAGACTTAGCAAAGTTTAGTTTATTCAACTGGCTTTTCACCAGTTTCAGTAAATGGAGCCTAATTCCTGAGGGAGGTCCAGCAACTCTCATTTTTGGTCTTGCTCTGCTCCTCCTACGGGACAGAGTCATTCCCAGCTTGCTCTTTCCACTGAATTTTATGGAAATTCAATTTGAATTTGCACTGCTCTAAGGATTTGGAGCTCACTGACATTTCCAATGAGGTTTCTTTAGGAGCTTCTCAAGCGTGGGTGTTCACACCCCTGCTGACATCCAGGCTCTGGACACCAGGCACCTCCAGTATCTGCAAGACAGCTTAATTTTCTGTCCTGTGCTGTGTTTCTTGGGCATGGCTCCCATTCCATAAGCCATTTAACTTCTCTGGGGCTTTCAGCTCTCCATCCTCTGTGGGGACAGGTGTGTCAAAGGAGGCAGCCTGAATCTCTGCCTTTCTACCCTTTCCTGCATGCTGCTCAGGGCACCTCCTTTCCTGGCCATGTTCCCTCACTCTGGGACCCTCTCTCAGTCTTCTCCTCTCCAGACTCAAGTCTCTGGGGTACATCAGCAGGCTCTTTAAGGACTGTGTGGGTCAGAGGTTTATTGTGCTGCTGTTTGCCATAGGCTGGTGTGTCTGGGGGGAGGAGGAGTTGGCATGGGTGATGCCAGTGGGGTTGGCCCAGTCATGCTGCATTCTTGTGGGGAAATCAATTACTTAGGGCCTCTTAAAGAGTAGAGATGTGTCTGAGCAGCTGAAGAAGCATTCCCATGTCATTTCAACTGACATATTCCCCTCTGTGCTGCAAGGCACATTGGTTTATTTCCTTATTAGACCTCTGGGCCCTGCTGAGTGGGTGCAGCTCTGGGACATCCCTTCCCAACCCCTGTGTCCTGGGCCATGGTCACATTTCCAGCACTGAGCACTCATTAATGTGAGGCTGATGCATAAGCTAGAGTGGTCCCAGCTCTCCAAGTGCCTGGCAGCTGCAATTCAGTCAGGAATTGCTGAGATACAGCAAAGTGAGGCCCCCTGGAAGCTGGTTTTATAGCATCAATCCCCAGAGGACAGCTGTCCTTTGAAGTATTTCTGGGTGTCTGAAACAAAAACTGAGATCTGCTTTCACTTCACACTCTTCACTATACAAGGTGAGCAGCAGCACATTTACTCTGTGCATGTGCCTACGATGTCTGGGATATAAATTACCCTATAAAGCAAAAAACAGGCTTGTGTCTTCCTAAAAACCAACTCCAAGCCAAACTGAGCTTTCTCTTCCCACAAAAAGCACGCTTGGGAAATGCCAACAAGAAAAATTGATGTGAAATTGCATACCAATAAATGAGGCTCATAATAAACTGAGATGAGGAATGATTTTTTTTTTTTTTCATCCCATTATATTCATAAAGCTTTCAGAAAGCTCCCTGTTCACCATGGCTGCACAGGCAAGGTTACTTTTTATCTTTTCATTTGCCCTTTCTTATGAGAAGACTAACTTGTGATGCACTTGCTGGGGCTGCAGGACTCACAGATCTCTTCCCTACTTCATCCAGAACCACCAAGTTAATTTTATCATCCTCAGTGGTCTCCAGTGAGTCAGGTAGGGCAGTAGCCTTAGAGCTGGGGCTGGTCCTTCCCCCTCATCATGGAGTGCTGGGCTTTTTCCAGGCTAAACCTCTTTCTTCATTGACTGCAGATTTCTCCCAGGCCTGAGGATTGTTCCTGGTGAAAATGTAATCAATGCTGTTACACTTCTGTGACTTCCAACCAAAAAAAGCTTGTAGTTAGAAATTCCCAACCAGCTTTCAGAGTGTTCAGTGCCTCTGTTAAGGCTTTACAGTCATCCTGTCTCAAGGACTTTTAGGTCAAACCTGTTCAATATTACAAACGAATACACTATTTTCCAAGAGCCCCTGCTGTAATCTCAGCTCTGGCTCTGAGAACAGTTCAAGCTTTATTTCTTTTTCATCTGAACTCCTCACCGATAGGGAAGGCAGTTAAAAGGCAGCTGACAGCCTGATGGTGATGGCAAGAAGCAGAGACTGGCTGCATTTCCCTGTCAGTGTCCATCCCAGCTCTGCTGAGTCAGCAGAAATGGTAGTAACAATAATTGTGCTTCTGAGCAGCTGTTGCCCAGCCCTGGAGGGAGGCCAGCACCACTCACAGATGGAGGCAGGTCTTTCTGCCCCTCTCCTGCACAGACCTGCAAGCATCCCAGCTTCACTGGAAGATACTGCACCTCCTGGACTCCTCCTCAAACATCCCAATCCTTTGAGGCCCCTATCATAAGGATTGCTTTATAGCTCTTTCTTTTCTGTGTGCTTCCAGACAGGCTTGAAGGGTTGTGCCCTGTTACAGTCACCCATTCCTAAAAGAATTTCAGCCCAGTGTTTGTCACCTGCCTCCTTTGCTTTTCTGTGCTCCTGGGCATGGTGCTGTCACAAGTCCCTGCTTGCAGGGAAGCACAAAGCAGATGGAAAACACTTGGTGGGGGTGTTAACACTTGGTGTACAGTCATGCCTGGTTCTGAAGCTTTGCAGAATCCTCTGGAAGATCTTGGCCTCTGGCTGTGTCCAGTCCATGGCTTGCTGTGATCTAAACACATCCCGTGTCCTTCAGCTCACTGCCCAGTTCACCATCTTCAGGCAGCTTTTGTATTCAGGAGGCTTGACTTGCATCATCTCCTGGTTGGAAAAGGTGTTGGCAACTTTGCACTTGATCAGGATTAATGACAGGGATGTCTCAGCTTGTGTAGTCATCTTCTCAAATGAGTTGGCTCGTTTCATCCACAACTTTTTCAGCACTGGCAGATTTTGAGTGACTGCTGCAGTGTGAAAAGGAGGAGAAAATTCCCAGCAGCATTCCATGGGAACTAATAATTTATTTCCTTCAGCCCTCCTGGAAAATCTCTTTCCTTTTGTGACTAGTGAGAGCCCAGTGCTGCATGCAGGTCTCTTGATGTGACACCACTTGAGATTGGCCCTGTGCATCTCTGAGAGTCACAGTGGAAATAACTAGGCACGATTTACAGCTCCCAGTGCACTGCCCATTCAGTCCAGTGTGCCCTTGCAGTGCTCCATGGGGGGCCACAGGGATGGTGCTTTTCAGGACTCATTTTGAACAGCATCCCCAGCTGGAGCTCCCTGTGAAGTGAACGCTGCCCAGCAGTGAACTTTCTGCCTTCCCTCTGCTGCATTTATTATTCATAGCAAGGCTAGTGCCTCACCCATGATCTAATCACTGTGATGCACTGCTGCCCTAATGTGTGAAAGATATTTAACCCCAGTCACACTGCAGATGCTGATTGTTCCTCTTCTTGACTTCAGGGGTTTCTTGGGAGTCCCACGCAAGGGGAAATGGAGCAGCTTCACCTCTACACTAAGAGCTGCCTCCTCCTCAGGCTTCTCACATTGGTATGAAGCTGCCAACCAAATCCCTTCCTCACGTTCTGTAAGAGTTCAGGTGACTGACCAAAACTTGCTTGGCTTTGCCTAAAAGCACAAGCCACTGAGGTATTAGACACCATGGAACTAGAGCATGTGTTATGTTGGTTTGGTTGGGTTGTTTCTGCACTCAGGATTTCAGCAATGCTTCCAGCATCCTGCCTCTCTCTGGGCTGGTATGGGAAACTGGTGAGGCAGATCAGGCTAAAATGAAATTCCACCAGGCTGTGATCCAGCAGAGCACTTACTGCTCAGGCACCTGGGCACTCCTCTTTATTTCTGTGGCACTACAGCACCTGCTTAAATAGAAGTGCTTCTTAAGTGCATTTCTGGATTGAAGCCTCTAGAGCTAAGCTGGAGCTATAAGGGTTAATATTTTCAGAACAGAATTTTTTGCTGTAAGAAGGTGTTGATTCTCATCTTTCCCTCTCTTGCCCCCTCCAGACAGTTCTTCCATTTTATGAGCTAATTAACTCATCTAGATTTAAAATACAAGTGCATCCTTCTTGGATTTTGTCATGTGTCACCACCTTCTAGAGAGTTATTACGTCTTATTTGCACAGAAAATACTGGGAGAATACACCAGGAATTAAACCAACCTGTTCATTGAATAAATTCATACCTAAAGCTTTGATAGCAAACTCATTATTTCATATTCATCTACAGACACAAAATATCTATTAATTAACCAAAGTACTGCTAGTGGGCATATGCAAATGAAGTGGCATCAGTCAAGCCAAGATCACCTTTTTTTTTGTGTGTGTGTGTGTCTGTGTGTTTTTACTTCATGCAGGAATACTGCTTTGTGCTGACTGCAGTTCCTCTGTGCAGAGCTGTGCCTTGAAGTTCAGTGCTAGGACCAAAAAGAGAATCAGAATTTCCTAGTGCTGCAGAATCTGCTGCAAATAATGCAGTTTATAATGAAAATTCATATGTAATCCCACAGAGGACATAACTGTCTAGAGCTGCCTCAGGCACAAAGAACCCGGGTTTATTTTAGTAGAAGGTACTTCATTCTGTCAAAGCAATAGAGTTAAACTGAGGGAGACAATTAGCTATAAATTCACATTTGGACTAAATATAGCTATCTCAGTATGGAAAATAGGAGGTTTAAGTCTGTGGCTCTTCTTTTGCAAGACACAAGGAGATAGCAATACCCAAAGCAATAGATAACAAAGGATTTTCCATGTTGGCCTGCAGAGTGCTCACTCTAGGAGGAAGATGATCCTTGGTGTTGGGACCCTTCCCTGCTCCCTGTGTGCCAGTGGCCAGGACACTAGGTGAGCAGCACCTCCCAGTTGCCAGGCTCCTGGCCACAGGCACTGGGGATGCTCCTGGTAAGTCAGCTCTTAAATGCTTCAGGTCTTTGCCCAGCATTTTGCACGTCCCTGTCCTGCACATGTCCCCAGCCATGCAGTGTGGGACCTCTGCAGGAGAAGATAATGGTGATACAGTCTCAGCTAAGAAGTCTGCTTCCAGAATCTCTTTGAGTTTATTTGTTGCTTTGGTGTCATTCAGATACTGGCTGTGCTAAGGGCATATCAGTGTCTCTCTAATTGCTTCTGAGGATGCATTCTGTTTGCTTTCCAAATGAAGGATCTAAGCTGGATGCTGAATGATGAGCCAGGACTATGGGGAGGTGCTGTAACCTTTAACGAGCTGCCATTAACTTGGATGACATTGTGAGTAGTAATAAAATTCCTTACTCTGGTCTTTTCCACCCAGAGCTGTTGAGCCACCCATCCTAGGCAGGGTGATCCTGCAGCACAGATGTGTCTGTGTTAACCCCAAGTTCTCTGTGTGCCCCCCTGTGCCTGCCTGTTTTGTCCCTAGAGCTCTGGATGGAGAGAATCAGCCCAAATCCCTGGGTTGAAGCAGCCCTCTGTGCTTTCCCTGGGTCCCCTGTGCTGGCAGGAGCAGGATACATCCAGGAGTAAAATGTTTCCTCTCCTCCCTGTGATTTTAGGTTTTAAACCATATAAATATAGATATTTCAATCTGTTTTCTATTCAAAACTTTAGCTTTGGCTATTTATGCTTGAAACTTGGTGTGAGCAAAACACTCATGTTCCTTACTGGATTTTTCCAGAATCAGGAGCCTGAGCTTTGGCTGTGAGCATAAAAAACAAACCCATTGCTATAGCTTTGCTTTCTGCTCAGCTAGCTCCAGGTCCTGGAACATCTCACTGCCCTGGTGAACTCGGATTTTGGCAAGCTTGGTCTTTTCTCCTGATCTGTGCTTGTTCCAGTGGCATCTCCAGTGGGGGCTCAGAGATCTCAGTGAATCACAGGAGATGACTCAGGCTGCCTGCCTGGGGCGTTCCTCTCTCACTGCTTCCCTGGCCAGCCCAGATGGCTCCATTCAACACAGCTTCCAAACCCCAGGGCTGTAAAAGAAAAAGCAGTTTTCTGATCTTCCAGCCATCTCTCTTGTTTTGCTATCCTGACCCTGCCATGCCCACCAAAGCCACGAGCAAGGGGTAGTGTGTGTCTGTGGGGTTTGGAGACCAGCAGATTTTGCCAGAGCACCCAAAAGGATGACCAGCCATAGTGTCCATCCCAGCCCCTTCCACAGCTCTTGCTGCCTATGTTATCAGAGGGCTGCAACCACAGTGCTAGTCCAGGCTCATCACAGACACCAAGTCAGTGGTAGTTTTCTTGTGTTTTTGTTGCCCAGACAGGGAGAAACTGCTGCCCACCCCTGGGGCTGGTGACGTGCCATGGTGGTAGGTCACCAAGTATTCTTGCTGCCCAGCATTGCTCCTCACCCACCCATTCATCCCCCACCACCCTGTCAGAGCTTCCCTTTGATACTAGGCATCTGCAGCCTCTCTTACTGACCAGACCTGCTTTACTTGGAGCTGACATCTTGGCAAGGGGTTTGCTGAACCCCTTGTCTCCTTGGGGGGACCCTGTATTGCCTAAGGATGCATCTCCATGTGCTTCTAAGGCCATGGAGCAAAAGCTTCCAAATCCAGAAGACTGAAAACCAGACCTGTTTGATCAGTGCCTCAGAGGCCTTGGCTCCCACAGTTTGTACGAGCTGCAGCAACAGCAAACAGACTTTCTCAAGCAGGGCATCTTAATGGTAATTTTTGCTGACAGTCAAAAATCAGCCAAGTGAACCATTTTAAAGGCCTTTCAAAACTGTTCATTTACATCATCTGCTGCTTTTTCAAATACACGAGCATCTTGTCATGTCTTTTGTCTCGTTTTTACAAGAGTTATGTTGTCTATTTCCATTGTATTACAGGAGCAAACAGTTGTTCAGGGATTATCATTTGTATGACACAAAGAGAACATCCAAGCACAGGATCAGGATGGTTACTTCAGCTGAAAATGACATTATTTCTAGTTTTTCTTCCTAATGTATGAGCTTAACAGTAACTGAAGGTGCATCCAGTGTTGACTGTGGTCCCCAGTGCAAGGAGGAGGGTTTCTGCTGAGCAAAGTGTGCTTTTTGGTTGGCCCAGGTGAGGTGAGGGGCCAGAGGCAGGTTGGGTTTAGCTTATTTTGAAGTCTTTGCAGAGCAGGTTTTGCTGTTGTGGTGTGTGGTTGGTCTGATACCTCCTGAGGTGGGGCTGCATCCCCCCTGATGACCTTGGGGCACGGGAGCCCTGGAGGAGGGTGAGGAATGTCCTGCTGTGGACTGTGTGGGTGTCACCCCACTCTCTGGGGGAAATGCTGGTGGCACAGTTGTGGATGGAGCAGGTGGGAGATGGAGCAGCTGTGCCTGTCTCATTCATGTCTTCCATGCCTCCAGGAGCTGCTGCTCTTGGTAGTGATTTCCACAGCAGGCCAGGGAGCTTCTGCCTTGATCCAGCTGGTAAGTGCTTCTTGTTTCTAAAATCTCTGATGTATTTAAAAACATTGACAGCAACTGTATTTTAATTTCTTGAGAGGAACACAAAATCACTCCTCTCCTCCCCTCAGTTCTTCCCAGCATCTTTCTGGAAAATAACATGGACAACTACCTCCCTAAAACCTGAGTACCCCAGGGGAGCAAGTGCCTGGGCTGCTTGGATTTCATGTGGCCTGGGGAATGCAGCCTGCCTGTTTAATGCATTTGTTTGGCTCTTTCTGTGACACCTATAAAGGGAAAGATGAGTACCAAATGTAGAGGACGTGTAACATTTCACAGGGTGCTTTTGGAAATGTGCTATGAAATGGGAAATTGTCAGATTTGCTATCTTTGCAGAAGTTCTCTCAGCTTTACTGACCAGGCTTCTGCAGCACAGTTATAATCCAAGTCCTAAAAAAATGAATGCATAATAAAATACCTATGGCATGTCATCATTTTCAGTGATACTACTGTAACTGGTGTATATATATCTAAAGGCAATCATTGCTATGGAGAAGGGAGGAAAATACAGAGAGTGCTTTAAATTTCCTTAGCCATTGAAACATCTGAAGGAGGAACTATAACAGTAATATACAATAAACCTCCTTTTTTTTTTTTTTTATCCTCATAAAATTGTATCTCTTTTTCTGCTAAAGTTGATCTGATTTCCAGTATGTGGGTTTCAGAAGTAAATCAATGATTAACTAAACAAGAGGTATTCATAAAACTCCTTGTTTTATAGCAGGGTTTGGAGTAGTGCTCAGCACATGCTCTTCAAGCAGATATACACCTCAGGTATACTATTTTTAATGTAGATAAATTAATAGCTCTACCTGGTAGATCTTGTATTCAGCTGGTACTTACCCTGCTGGTGTAAATTCATGGAGGTTTATGGAGGGGGAAGAGCATTCTTTTATTTTTGTAGTTGCAAATTTTTGTAGGAGACTTGGCTCAAGGCTGAAGATCTCCAGGCATTGCACTGAGGAAATGATCTGATGACTTATTTTCTGGCTTAAGAGCACGTCTCAAGAAGTGTAATTTTAGGAGGGGTTTTTTTGTTTGTTTTTTTCTTGGATTTCCATATTTCAATTCCAGTTAAGAAAAGTCCTGGGGCACTTTGGGTCTGGCTGCTTTCATTACTGGAAAGCATCACTGTGAAGGAAAAAGGAGAAGTGTATTCTAAATGAGCAGCTTGTAGTAGAATAATTCTCATTGAAAGCATTTAGCTCTTGGCAAATGTGTATCTTGTAAATAGAATAGACTGTAAAGAATATCTGATAGTGTTGACTGAAGAACATGAAAAGCCCATTGTGCAAATGCTCTCAATAATCACCTGGAAGGGTCTGTAGCTCTCGGAGGTAAACAGATGTACAGGTTTCTATGCTAACATTGTCCAGAGGGGTTTAAATGTGGGAATGCTGTTACTGTGTTCCACATTTGCTGTTGGGTGACACAATCTGTGCCAATGTCCATCTGCCCGGGGAGTTGGGGGCTGGTGTCACAGTGGCTCGTTGGGAGCAGCTCCTTAAACCATCATCTCTGTGTCAGTGGCAATGGAAACATGGGGATTGCTCAGGAAGGGAGCTGAGAGTAAAAGCAAGAGCATTGCTATGGCTGCCCACCCCTGACTGTGCTGTGTAGCTCTGGGCCCTCAGCCTCAGAAATGATTTTGGCTTGGAAACAGCTCAGAGGAGGGCAGTGGGGGAAATGGGGAGTATGAAAGTTCTCCTGCATGGGGAAGCACTCAGTGGAGAGGTCACCTGGAGCCTGGATAGAGGAGGAGGAGGAGGAGGAGGAGATGGGAAAGCTGCAAAAGCAGAAGTGATGCAGGGAAAGCAAATGGAGAGTTGTTTTTCCTTGGGCCCTTCCACAGGGACTGCATGCCAAAGGGAGATCAGAGGCATTGGGAAACAGCAAAGCTGGTTCTCTGCACTGTGTGGACACTTGGCTGCTGCTGGAAGTTCACTTGTTCAACAAGTTCCTGGATTAATTAACGATGAAAAGCCCACTGAGGGCTATTAATATTAAAGAGACTGCTTCTGGCTGTAAATGTCACCCACATCTCTGCCCAAGGCTGGGAGAAGCTCTGGAGAAGCAGCACTACATTTCTCCTCTTCACCAAGCACAGGCTGTTGGGCACACCCAGCTTCACTCCCTTCTCAAAAACCTGCACCTGGATTTGAGTGAAGGCAAAGAGAGGACCCCTGAACGTTACCATTGCTCAGAGGGCATTACCACTGCTCAGGTAGACTCTCCTCCACCCCATCTATTTCCATCTGGCTTCACTATGTGTGCAAAAGTGCAGGCACCTCAGACACCCCTGGCTGTGGCCGTGTGATGCTGCCACCCATGGTGCTACAGCTCTGGGCTCCTGACTGGAAGGGTCTCCTCTTCCATCTCTGCTGAAAAGTCTAGGAGGGGGAATATATGTCCTTTATAATGAGAAAAAAGAGTTGGTCACTTGGAATGGTGAATCCTGCTTTACCTCCTGCAGTGGAGCCTGAGGCTGGATGCCTACATTTGGGATTGCCATGAAAAGATGCAGCTCACAGTCCTCATCTCAGCTCTGTGTGGCCTCACTCTACAACTTATGTGTGTTCACAGGACAGCTTTAGGAAAGCCACGGAGCACAGAAGATGCACACAAGTTTGCAGCAAGTGATTGCCAAGTGTTTTCTGTGCCCTCCTGCTACATCATAGTGTGTAGAGGAAGAGCTCAGCAGCGAGAAGGATTTCTTCTGACAGAGCAGATCAGCTCAAAATCTCCTTGCAGGAGAGGTTAAGCACAGCAGACCCAGATCTGTCAAAACTACACTCATTTCATCATGAAGGCAGACAGTGTCCTCTCTTCTGCTGTTAGGAGCATGGTATTTGTTAACCCTTTCCCCCCTCCCTTTCTCAGCCCGTGTCCTTTAATCGCCTGTTAATCAGATTATTGTGCCTGGCTTCATCCTCCTGGTCGCTGCGCTGCTTGCCAGTCTGTCTGAGCCCTTTCAGAGGCAGCACGGGCAGATTTTTCCTTTTCTTTTTTTTCCTTGCTGTTGCTCATTTGACCCTTCCTTGTACATCACTGCTGGAGATGCTTGAAGATGATCTCCGTGGCTGCTGGTGTGGGTACTGCATTTGGCACTCCTGCTCTGCAGCCAGCGCCCGTGCGTCAGCGCTGGCACTTGAAACCACTTTAGGGAGGTTGAGCTGGGCCATAAAAACGTGTGGTTATCTGAAAGCTGCTGTACAGGTAGCAGGGACATGCATGCTGGCATTGATGGGTTGTGGAGATGCAGCTGACAGAGTAGACACCTCAAATGGCTTTGCTGCTATTGCCAAAATGGGCTGTTCCCACGAACGGAAAGAACGATGCATCAGTGGAGCTCAGGTGGAAAAAAAAAGAGGATACATTTATACTCTCAAGAAGAGCAGGTTTTGAGAAATTGTCCCTGCCTTAGAAAAGCTGTTTCTCTTCCAGGAATGATTGAAATGTTGTCTTAAAAAGAGAAAAAGGGTGAACATCAAGGATGTTTAAAGTGAACCAGATGTAGCAAGGGCTGGGCAAGGAAAACCAGGTCTCAGCAGCCTTAACACCAGCACCACATGAAAAGTCTGAAGGCAGCAAACACGACACCGTGAGCCTGAGCTATCAATGTGAAATCATTCCTGCCTTCCAGCAAACAACGTGCCAGTCAAGCCCCTTATCTGAAATACTCCCAGGCTATATGAGAGCCAGACACTTCAGGGCTCAGGATAAATGATTGCTGCTGCTTCCTGATGCATCATCTCAGCTGTAAGTTTAACTTTGTGCTGCTCATCCAGCACTGGGCCATCCTGTGCCAGGACTGATCCATCTCCTCTGATCTGGCTGGAAATACATTGGGATTGTCCCATCCTGGGCTCTGTGAAGGGAGGAGCTGCTTGTAAAAACCTCATTCCCAGACTGTTATCTCCTTTTCTGTGTCAGTTTCTTTGAAAGGCAATGCTATGTAAAGACAAATGTTCCTCCTGAGCACATACAAATAGAAAATGCCTTTCACGAGGACTTGCCTTGCAGTTCCTGCAGCTTGCAGAGGAACTGCTCTATAAATGCTGCTGGTGTCCTGGCAGTGGCATGATGAGGACTTAAAGAAGCAAGCTAACTTGCTTCCCCATAAACATGTGAAGCAGGTAACAACTAAAGTAACTAGAAAATGCCCATTTTTCTGCTCTCGTGCTTTTCAAGCTCATCCTCAACAAATACCCTGGAGCAAAAAAAAATCACAACTCCTTGGTGTTAGTTAAGGGGAAATCTTAAAACTTGAAATACTGTAAACCCCCCTGGGTTTATGAGATTTGCAAGTATAAAAAGGCAGGTTTTATTCAGGTGTTCTCCTGTTTCTCTTGGTTACCATCACAGCAGGTGGAAAAGTGCTGCTGAAATTGGACGTGGTAGTGCCTGTGATACCTGTGTCTCTGGGATATTTATTGTTGGTGTTAATACCACCTTCCAGTGCCTGAAGGGAGCTGATCCAAAGCCTGGAGAGGGGCTGTTTCCAAAGGCCTGCAGTGAAAGGCCAAGGGGCAGTGGTTGAAATGAGAAAAGAGAGGATTGAGATGAGAACTAAGGCAGAAGTTCTTTCCCAGCAGAGTGGTGGACACTGGCACAGGTTTCCCAGGGAGGTGGTGGAGGCCCCATCCCTGGAGACATTTCAGGTGAGGCTTGAATTCTCATTGTCAGCAGGGGGTTTGGAGTGGAGGAGCTCTGGAGCTCCCTTCAACCCAGACATTTCTACAATTTCATTTTCCTGGCAGCAGAGCCCATGGGAGCCACTATCACCCTTGTCCTAGCTTCAGGAAGGAGGGAAGAAGGGGAGGGATGGAGCCCACACTACACCCCACAGGCTGCCCTCCTGGACATGTTGTTTTACAGACATCTGCCTCCCAACACAACCTGCTGAGCCACTTCAGAGCTAAGAGCAACATATTCCCACAGATGCAGGTTTATGGAGATCTGATCAGGTCCCTCTCCCTGGAGCTTGCTAGTCACACATTAATAAAAATGTTCAAGAGACAAGGATTTGGGGAGCAAGGAAAAGGAGGATTTGTTTGAATGGGACCACACTGTTTCTGGCTCTGTTGGGAGAGAGGCAGAAGTTCATGGAAGCAAAGGAGACAGCTCTATGTGGACCCAATGCTCTGGGCTTAATCTACAGGGCAGCTCTGCCAGTGCTTTGACTCCTTTGTCCCCACTTGCCACACACCAGCCAATGACAGAAAAGGAGGAAAATTAGGCATTAAAGGGAGGAAAAAAAAATGCTGCCATACTTCAGTTCCTGGTCTAGAACCTCTTCAAAACCCCTGAGTAGCACTCTCAGCTCTGATCTTTCCTATTCCATCTCAAGTCTTCCTGCAGAGGCATCAGTGGGGCTGAAGGACCATGATCTCTTTATTGGTAAAAGCAGCTTTTCCAGATCACGACTGATAATGATGGCAAGTTTCATTTGTAAGGTGCATTTATGCCCAAGCTCTCTTTCGGGGTGCACAGTGCCCCTTCCTTCCCTTGCACACAGAAGGGGCACACACATCTGGCACCAGTGGCTTTAGGAAGCATGTGCAGGGCCTGGCTGTCAGCACAGCTCCTGAAAGCTTTTTTGTTTGCATGTCATTTATCCAGTTAAACTGAATCTCGCTCCCTCCCAGTCAGCAGGAGGCACTGCCCCGTCTGCAAAGAGCTTTTTGGAAAATGCCCTCCCCTAGGTCTCCAGAGCTGCAGGATTAGCAGGTCCTGGGAGGCCACAGACACTTCCAGGGGACACCTCTGGAAGACACCAGTGGGTTCACTCTTTTTTTTCTCAGCAATTTCACATGCTTGGTAACAACAACAGTTATTTTCTCCCACTGACACAGGCAGGACATGCTTTCAAGAGCCAGGGAACCTGTTCCCCAGCAGTGATACCCCACAGCAGCCAGAGCCTCACACAGTGGCACAGAAACACTCAAATCCAGGCATTTCCACACAGGCAGCCCCCAGGATTCAGAGTGGGTGTCCTGCTAAAAACCCTTTACATGACAACCCCCAAAACTCCCTCTCCCCCAGTTTACCCATGCTTCAGCCCAAGAGCATCTCTTGCTGCTTTATTTATACTGTGCATACAAATACCTGGCAGGATTGGCAGCAGAGAGGCACCTTCCCACCAACAACCCCAGGTCTCTGACCAATTAGTGCCACACTGGAACGAGATAGCTCCTGAGCACTGGCCCCATGGCCACGAAGGGCAGCTCAGCACGGCCTGTGGCTACATAATGCATCATACCTCTCCTGCTTCTTACTGTCTTAGGTTAGCTGAACCCAATGAATATTTCAAGAGCCTCTGCCTGCCCAGGATACTATTAATTTTGGAGTCCCTATAATCCAATTGCTTTTCCTCCAAGTGGGTGGTGATTATTAATTTCTCAAGCTATGCTTCCATCAGCTCCTTCCTAAGTCCCTTGTGGCTAAGGAATATTAATCCACATTCATACTGTCATTCAGCTGCCCAGGAGACTGGTGTGAATAGTATTATTATTAATACCACTACTTCACACGTGGTTAAAGCAACTTAAAGGTGCACAGAGGGGTTGCAAAGGTCATTTGCAGAATAGCACCTCCATGCTTATGTTGACAGAAAAAAAAAAAATATGGGCAATGTTCTTTGTGGATGTTTCTCCAGGTGTTGAGCCTGCTGATGCAGGTCCTGCCTTGCCAGGGCACAGGGGATAGACAGTCCCTTGAGGTGGTCTGCAAGGAAGAGGTCAACAACACACCTGTCTTCACATCTATCCCTGGCAGACAGGAAGAAGCAAATACTTCTGCCCTTCATTTGGGGAAGAAAAAAAAAAACCAAATCCAAAGCTGACTCTTACTTAAAGTTCCATGATACTCTGCAACGTAATCACTTTTGACACCTCAACCTTGTTATCAAATTTCCTTGAAATTAAGCAATTCATTTGAGTTCTGCTGGAAAGGTGGGGAGGGGAAGGAGGCAGCTGTTGCATTTCTTTGCAGAGCAAGGAAGCGTTTCCCTGTCAGCCAGGGTTACTCAGGCAGCTGATGCACATTTCAATCAACTATCTCACAGAGGGATTTGACAACACATCAACACCAAGAACTAAATGGCAGATAAATAGGAAAAATAAAGCCAAGAAATGCAGCATTAAATAATAAATAGCCTTAGAGGTCTCCCATTCCCTAACAAGAGTCAGGGCATCCACAGACTGACAAAGAAAGGAAGGGACTGGGGGGGTATGGGGTGCAAAGGGAACCTCAACAGGTCATAGGCTAAATATGTGAAATATCCACACTGCTGATGGAAAGCAGAGCCCAAACACCTCCAGCTGCCAGACACTGCCCCAGGTGTCCACAAAAAACAGCCTAATCACTTGGTCCCTCTCAGCCAACTCCTTATACTTCTGGTCTTTTACAGCAAAACAGGCACAGGTGGAAGTGAGAGCTGGCCTCACACTCTACCTTTTCTCAGTCACACAAAGGTTGTTGCACAAACCACAGTGGGAAGAAGCCCCATTTCAAGACAGTGATGTCCACAGCATCTGAAAACAGGATGCATTTCAGTTTTGTTGCTTAGCACTTCTGGCAGCTGAGACAGGCTGAAGACTTCACAGATGTAACTACTTTCCCAGTTTTTCCTCCTAAAAGAATTTAGCTTTCCCAAATTGTCAGCACTTCAGCCAGCACAGCCCCAGCAAACATGCCAGCACAATTACAACAGCAGAGGAGGGAAAGATTACTCCCTCCCAGACCTCTCCCTGAAAGGTCACAGATAAGGAGCCAAATCCCAGACCTGCTGAACCCCTCTTTGGGTGGCAAACTCTTGGCTTTCCAGATGTCATACACCCTGTGCTGCCAGATGTCTCAAAACCCCAACCCCACAGTTCCTGTGCATGCAGAGCAACTTGGCATGGCACTGGGACCCAGCTGGGATGCCTCAGCCTCACAGCAGATGCAAGTCAGCCCTCCTGCCTGACAGCCCCCCACTGCTTTTTGTGCAGGGAGTTGTGGAAGCCGAGGGGTGAAATCCCTGCCTGCACTAGGGCAGCTCACTGAATGTGAGCATGTTGGAGAGATTTGGCACAGCTTAGAGACCACAAGGAGCATGGTATGAACTTCAGAAGCTGTCAGAATCATGGATTTCAGGGGAAGGCATTTCAGCCCCTCATTTACCCTCCCAAAGACTCACAGAATGGTTTGGTTTATAAGGGAACTTAAAAACTCATCTAGTCCAACACCTTGCACTAGGCAGCGACTTCTGCAACTAGAGCAGGTTGCTCAGAGCCCCAGCCAACCTGCCCTAGAACATTTCCAGAAATGGGGCTTCTCTGGGTAACCCATGCCATGAATAACAAACAACTCTAAGTACTCACTGTTTTCAGTAACCTCCCAGTAGACATTCAGCAAAAGCCATCCCCTTTCTCACTCTTTCAACCAACACGATGAGCTCAGAGCTTCTGGTCTGTACTCCCTTCCACCCCTACTTGTAGAGCCCAGGCAATCAGCAGCTAATCAGCTCCACCTGGTTTAAAGCCCTTCCCTGATTTCTGTTAAAGGTCCCATCACCCAAACACAGGAGGCTTTACACAAGCTGGTATAGCTGATCATAGAATAGTTTCAGCTGGAAGAACTTTAAAGATCATCAAGTTCAACCCAATTCCCATCCCTATCAAAAACCACTAAACCATGCCCCTAAGCACAACATCTACCCAGCTCTTAAACACTTCCAGGGATAGTGACTCCACCAACTCCCTGGGCAGGTCATTCCAATGCCTGACAATCCTTTCAGTAAAGATATTTTTCCTAATATCCAGATCCAGCAGGGCTGGAGTCAATCAGCTCCCTCTCCAGTAGAAAAGCTCTGCAAGGTGGTTTAACACTCATCTTCTATTGGTGTTGCCTGCCCTTCAAGCAGGGTGAGCTTTGGCTCTGTGGCCTCAAGTCCTAGCCCTTGAGTAACTTGGTCCTACACCCCTAAGAATTTCCAGAGCATCCTATCCCAACTGTAATACTATGCCAGGCAGTGGTCCCATTGACCTCACTAACCTAAAAGAGATTTTTGTAGGGGTTCTTAGGAGGATGTACTTTATTGAAGCATAGAATGGTTTGGGTTGGAAGGCACCTTAAAGATAATGTTGTGCCAAACGCCCTGCCATGGGCAGGGACACCTCCCACTAGAGCAGATAACACAAGGCCCAATCCTGTGCTTGAACACATCCAGGGAAGGAGCATCCACAGCTTCCCAGGGCAACCTGCTCCAGTGCCTTACTACTGTCAGAGTGAAGAACATCTTCCTAATTTCTCATCTAAATCTACAAATAAGGCCAACCATTTTTTACCACAACTCTAAGCCAATTTACAAACTGCCTATATAATAACTCAAAGTGTTAGCCTTTCTCAGTTATAAATTGGGAGTTCAAGTTCAGAAGATGTCCTTTGATTGCTCCTTCAAAAATGTACATAAACCACTAAAAAGTTCCTAGACCTTCTCCAGAGGCCTGGAGAGGTGCTTCAACCTGGCCTCCCACCTCAAGGAGATGCTCAAGGGAGCATCTGAACTCTGCACTGCTCACCCACACTCGGAGCTCTGTGAGACAGGCTTTCCCCCTGTACCATTATCTTGACAAATGGAGCTACCCTGGATGACTATATTGCTGATATTAGTGTTTTGCATACAATGCCCTGTTCTAAATGAGCTTAATTACAATTCATGCACGTTGCAGATTAACAGTAGGTGAAAGAAAGAAAAACTATTATTTTTTGTGGATGTGCTGCCACAAACAATGGGCAGGCTCTTCCGTCTTCTTCTCTGGAGACTTTCAAGGCCCACCTGTGTGGCCTGCCCTGGGTGTTCCTGCTCTGGTAGCAGGGGGAGTTGGACTCAATGATCTTCAGAGGTCCCTACCATTCTGTGATTCCACCTCAGCCCTACCAAAGCAATCTCCTTCACTGCACCTGCTACTGCAAACATGAGCACGCAGCAGGGCAACATGAGGGCTGCTGGGGGCCCTCAGCGAGTCCTCCAACCAATTACTCCTATGTAAGTACATTGCAAAGTCTTCACAGCTACAGTAAATCAATTTTTCAGCCAGCAGGAGGAAGGAGTCACGCTGACAATAATGCCCCAAACCCCCAGCACTTGCTCTGGGGGCTCCTACAGTATCTCTCACCTACCCCAGGCGGTGGGATGGAGCCATGAGCTGGATGGTACCTCAGGGCAGGGAGGCCAGGGGCTGCACATCCTGTACATATATATATATATATTTTACAAAAATTACCAGGGCCAAGTGAGGGGATAGCTCTTATCTCTCCCCATAAACTAGAATTTTGCTGGAGAGTTCAGGGTGTTGGGTGTACTGGGAACAGTTCTTCCTGCACACAAGCAATATCCAAGGGAGAGAAGATGGTTTGCAAAAGAGATTTAGAGCCTAAAATGATTTTTTTTAAGAGATGCAGGTATTTAGGAATTAAAGTCTGACTTGTAGGTTGTATATCTAAGTAATATTTCAGTAACATCTGAAACTGATTCTGATGTTTATTATGGGATGGAGCAGGCAAATGGAAAGCCTGCAGTGTCTAGAAAGCTTCTGGGGATCAAGGGGAAACAAAGATTTGGTCCATAATCTGGTGACTTCTCTTGAAAGATTATTTGGAAATCCAATGAATCTCTTAAACTGTGCCTGGAGCTTTGTGAAGGCCCTACTTCTACATGGACAGCACAGAGATATTAGCCTTTTTCTTCAGACCCACATGTGATCTTTGACCTGAGCTTGCACTGAGCACTGGTGCAGGACTGGTGCATCTCACTGTTTTAATGGGACTTGACCCTTTTCAGGAGTCTTGAAGGATGAGATACAATACTGGAGCTGGTCCTACCAGATTCCTCTTATTTTGGGTCCAGGAATGTGCTAAAAGTCCCTGAGATGACACTACCATTCATTAGAGTGTGAGATTTGAACATGTCCTTTCGTGTAAGTGTTGGCTTTAGAGATATTTAAGCAGCTGATCATTACTTGTACATGTAAAAGGCAATAAAAAGGAAAAATTAAGCCAAGAGTGATGATCTCACTCGGTTTTATTAAAGGAGCCATTAATTCTGGCATGATATGGGTTGATAAAGCCTCCTCTCACATGAGAACTGCTATTGTCTGACACAGTCCCAGGGTTTAGCTCCAGCCTGCAAGGTGTGGGGTGTAGGAGAGACCAGGATTACAGTGCACTTGGTATAGTACATGAGACCCAGACTCCTTCTCTGATGGAGTTTGCCCATTGGAGAAAGGAGGGGAGCAAAACTTGCATAAAAACACTGGGTTTTATAAACCTGTTTTGCAACCAAGAAAGGGAGAAGTTTTAGGATTATAGAAGATGCCTGGGAAAGACTTGAAGCCAGCTGAACCTCAAAGGTTTCTTTCTCCACAGAGTGGCACAGAGTTTCTTTGCAAGCCTGAGCTAATTCAGCAATTTTAACACTGACTTGCCAGGCAGTCATAGCCCAGTTCCTATTACAAAACAGAGATTATAGTCCTAGCTCATCACACGGTGTTAATACACAATGGAGTGCAAAGTATATCTTTGTTTGGTCTCCATAATTAGCAACAACAAAACACCCTGATACTATCACAGCAGAAAAAGCATGGAGAGAGAAAAATGCAAGAAACACCACTGACTGCAAGAGCAGACCCTTTTCTGCTTGAATGCACCCGGGTTTTGGCATCAGAAACAACACTTTTGTGGATTTAGAGGTGTTAAGAGGCTGAGTAAACACTGGTTTCCTCTGGCCTGCCTCCCAGATGCATTTCTGAATGGAAATGCACTGGTTTGTGCAGTGTGTCCAACCTGACAGACTAAGGGGTGGCAGTGCCCTGCACCTCCTGCTTTCTTTGCCCGCCAAGCTGAATTAGATGTAGAAGCAGTTGGAGGTTGTCTCTGTGCCTGCAGTGCCAGAGGAAAACCAGAATGTTTTATTAAGCGTATTACAGCAATAACACTGTCTTCTTGGGATATTTCCTGGCAGTTAACATCTTGCTGGATCCAATACCTTTGGCTTTGTCTGGGGCCTTCAGATCCTCCAGCCATTTAACTGCCAGGAAAAATACCCTCTCTGTTGGCGACTACAATTTAATTAATGAAGCTTTTCTAAGGCATAGGATCAGGAGATTTCCATTTTAAGAAACACCTTTCCCCCTGCCAAGTCATCCCTAAGTGCTTTACAAAGCACTGCAAGATGAAACCAGCAGCACAACGCCCAAGTAAACCAGCCCAGTAAGAGCCAGGTATTGCTCTCTCACCCAGCAGGAGATGACAGGATTCCCGAGGAGGAGGATTTTTGTCCTAAAAATGCTTTGCTCTCTAAAACAAACTTTTGGTGCACTAGTTTCCTCACTTTTGCTGCATCAGTCTGGTACTGAATATGGACTAAGCCAAAGGGATACCTGGCTGCTTGTACCTGTGGAGCTGAGTGAGCTTAAGGGACTGAGGGGAGTTTGGTGCCCTAGTTTCCCATAGTCTGTGCCTTTGGGGCACTTTCACAATAGTAGGTGAGCAGGGAGAGGAATGTCCTTGAGTGCAGCCTTGTCTGTGGTTAAGCTGCTAGTGTGGCTGTGCCACCCAGCATGCTCCTGGTGCCTTGGCACACCCTGGAGCTGGCAGGTTGCAGGGCTCATTCCCACCAGGCACGGTGCACCCACCAGCCTCTTTTGCAGAATGCAGACACACTCTTGGGCCCTTGTGTGTCAGCTTTGTACCCTGGAGCAGCTCTGGACACAGATTTACATTTGTAAGCGTCAGTACAATACACTTCCTTCTAGCAAAGTGCAGTGGTATCCTACAGTAGTATCTTGGAAACACTAATTTCTCCTTAAAAACCCTTCTGTTAAGTCCTGCTCACCTTGCTTCACCCCAAAGGGCAGCTGAGGCAAGGAAAGGCCAAGCATCTTATAAGACATTCACAACAAATCCCCATATTGTGCTGGTCTCCGACAACCTCATTGCATTTAGTGGCAACAAAGGAAGAAATACGATTCTCCAGTGTGCTTTTCCTGGTGTTAGGATTTAAGCTCCTATAGGAGAAAAGGCATCCGAATAGTTGCCTGGGGCAAAACTCTTATTAAAACAAAGTCTGAAGAGCAGGGCTGCAGCTCTGTGTGTTACCCAGGCACCAAGGGGCTCACAGTACAGAGATGCCAAGCCCCTGCTCTGCCATGCAGCAGACTCCAGCTTTACTCAGCACCTGAGCCAGCTCTGATGCCTGTAAAGAAAGGAGCACGCACACTCCCAGCACATGCAGCAGAAATTACAGGATGTATGGGACTGAAGATTATCATTTAATAGAGCTGAGCCAATCCATTCATTATTTAATGATTTAATTGATGACCACAGTGGAAAGCTGATAAAAGCACAGCCCTAGCCTATAAACCACCTTTTGCTCTATTTATTAAGTGCAGTGGCACAATATATTGAATTGAATATATTTGAATGTAAATAGGACATTCTTTAGAATACAGGTAATTATTGCATTTAATAACTATTGCTTCTCTAGGGATCTTAGATTAATTTGGCATCACTGATATGAAAGAGGCAAAGTAGGGTGTAAAAACACACAGGCATGGGCAACTGCTCCTACTAATGCCCCCCCCCGGCAGAGGGGAAGAGAACAAAGCAGCTGCTTCATGCTTCCTCACCACCTTTCCCAATGCTTCTACCCAGCACCAGTCACTGTTGTTGCAAAACCATTCCAGGGTCCCAGCTCAGCCTTTATGGTTGAGTAACTCACAGGGCTGTCCCACCACAGCCGCTTTGCAGGTTGAGCTGTAAAAGCTATCAACCAAGTAAGAACGAGGTGGGAACCATAAAACACTTAGCTGATGGCAAATATGGTTTGCATTTGTTTAGGGAAGGCAGTGAGGGATGATCTGTTGCTATTTACTTTTGTTCTTTGAGGAAACCCTTGTTTCCAGTGTTCACCCAGCTCTGGTTCCAGCCCAACAGGAACATGACACTGGCAGCTCAGCAGGGCACTTGGTGCCAAGGGCTTCCAGCTCTGGTCTCTTGGTGAGATAGGATCTCACCCAGGGCAGGGAGGCTGCCTTCCATTACCTTGCTGAAGCACCCTCCTGTGAAATACTCTGCTGTGCTAAAGCTGAGTGGCCACCTTGATTCATCACTTCTCTCTGTGTCCCAGTGTGAGCCATTCCTAGTTTTCTGCTGCCTGAGCAAACAACTGTTATTTGTCTTTGCAATAACCCAACAGGGCTGCAGAGCAGGACATCACCCAATGGAACCAAGAGCCCACACAAGCCTGATGTAAAACATACAGCAATGCAACAGCTGAAGCTCACTAGTACGCAGCCTAACCCTCCTAAAATAAAGTGTTAAGACATAGGGGAGTTTAAAGGCTTGTAAAACATCCTGTTGTTAAGTGGTTCTGCACCAGCAAAATATTTTGAGAGTATTGATGTTGCTCACAGCTGTGCCCTGAAGAGGGTTATTCTGCTCAAGTTATATCTTTAATGTCTCTCATAATCTAATTTGATGTTGTGCTGACGAAGGTGCTGGTAATGTCCCTTCCCCCTTCCTTCCCCACCCCCAATCCTCTCCCCCTCTGAAAGGCACACAGGCGTCTGCAGACCTACTGCTGAGTAAATTGCAAGACCAGGGCTCTCATCCTGCAGAAATTGGTAGGGAAATGTATTCATTAGGAAAGGCTGAGATTGCCTGAGACGTACAGATTACGGGTACAGTTTGAATGGCAACACCATTTGGCAAGATGCTATTATGTGTTTATCTGCACGTGGAATAATAAAGATGACAATCAGCAGATTGTGTTGGAAGCAGGGATGTTGCAAAAGGATTTCAATTTAGCAGAAGAGCCAGCACCTTGTTACCTTCTGACATCTGAAAATAGCTCCCAGATGTTAGCAGCCTACCTTGGTTTAGCCCGACACACCATCCTTACTCATGTCATCTTAGTACAATGAAAGACTTACTAACTGCTTACTGCTTCAGAGGAGAGAGGGGTAAAGGTTCTTTTGTGTGAAATACTTCATAGAATATTTCAGCTTCCCTCCATTCCTCATTGCCTCAAGAGGTCCAGGTCTCCAAATAAGGAGGTGAACCTGTGGCAATGCTACAGCTGGAGGACACTGCATGTCCTGCAAGCAAACACTCCCACCAGAATTTCAAGGATATCAGTAAAATCCTCTGGAGATTGCACCAATGAATGGGTGACAAGGACTGTTCAATTAAAGACAAAAATGGACTCTTATTAGCCTGAGCTGAAAATGCATTTGTCTTGTGGCCCTTTCCACATGAAATGCACCGTCAGAGATTAAGGTCTCACGGGTGGGCTGCATGTCTCACCACAGGTCCCATCCATCTGGCCAGTAATGCTCTTTACCACTATGGCACTTGAATGGGCATTGGTATCTATCCTGTGTCCAGCTGCCAGTCATTAGGAGATACTGTAGGCCAACATCCATGGGTTAAACCCTTGAGAGGCCTCATGTTGTTACTCCACATTGGGGAAACTGAGGCATGCAACAGTTTGACTGTTATTTCTTAAATTATGCTAACGTGAAATTTTGGTCTTGATTAACACTCAAAGCCAAGTGGATGGAAATCACAGGAGTCTGTCTTCTGTCCCTGTAGCATCATCTCCCTGGCTAGCCAGCCCACCCTCCTGACACCCACTCCCAGCAGCAGCAGCACTGCAGGAGCTCTCCAGACCCAGTATTGCACCAGTTTCTTGTGTTTACATGGTTTGCCAAACTTTGGCCTCACCTTTCATGGCTGAGAAGTCCTTGCTATAGGTGTTCAAGGGAGATGAAGGCAGCATCCTATCTTCAGTCAGGGTTGTGTATCTGCACATGGGTACACCTTAAAAGAGAGAAGATAATACACTAACCCACTTTGCCTTTCACTTTGCATCTTCCTAATGAACGAAGGCTAATTATGAATTTCTAATTTCCACTGTTTATAGAAAGCACTTTTGCTTTATTTCCTTTTGACTTCCTTTCTTCAGAAGCCACAGGAGATCACAGAGCCTCTGCTGCCTTTATGCAACAGGAAACACAATCAAATAAGGAAATTTATGTGAACCTTGGTTCTGCAAGAGGAAGATGTGCTACTGTGTGTGAGCTGGCAATGAATAGGCTCTCCTAATGTATTCCTCATTGCTTTCCTCTTCCTTTGCAGACAGTCAATACCCTTGAGAGAAGTTAATTAGATCCGCTTCACTCTGTTTGGTCCTACTACTTTGAGCACTGAACACAGGGAAGAGGGAAATCCCAGCAAAGCAAATTGACTCGATTAGAGCAAGAGACCACTGAACAATCCTTTCCACTGTCCACGATCACAGAGGATGATCTACTTTAAAAGCAAGCATGAAAATGTTAAAACAATCATTTCAAAATATTTGTGCTAAAGCCCAGTTCAGTAACAGGCTACAAGTGGAAACTTAAAGGAGCCATTTTCAAAGGTCCCAGTGTACACAACATGTTCACAGCTCTGCACACCTGCCTGTGTCGTCGTTTGAAACCACTCATCACAGGTATTAGCATTTCTAAGTAACCATTTGCACATCAAACTAATGAAGGTGAGTGTATGTACATAGCAGGCATCTAATGCTGTGTATGTCTGGCGGTATCTCTGCAGAATTGGCTGGAAGGATCGAAAATGTACAATAAAATCACACTTCACATAGGTTGCTTTTTTTTAAAGGCTGCTTAGAATGCTGACAATTCAGGAATACCCACCTCTGGGTTAGCTTTCCTTCCAACAGGTGATGATATTGTCAGCCCATAACTATAGTATAGTGTCTTTTAATTATTCATCTTTAGATATGGAGTGCCAACTATGAGGCCAGTGATAAGGACCTACAGAATCTCTCTCTGTATCTAAAACTCCCAGTTGATTTTTTTTTTTTTTTAGACAGCAAATTTCTCATAAAGTCTCAAATCAGAAACCCATGGGACCTGTGCAAACATGAGTGACCTTATCACATCCCAGCTGGCTGTTGTGGGCCTCGTTAAGGCAAACAAATATCAAAATGAAAGAAACTTAAATCATCCAGGAATTCAGTGAAAATACCTTGGATCCTGAGTTGCATCAGCCCTGCTTGACTGCCTTTCTGTGATATGCTGTTATGCAGTGCAAGACCAAAATATGCTTTATAGGGCAGAACCAGCCCTTGTCTCTGGGGTCAGGTAAAAGCAAGCCTTTGCAAGGGCTCGGTGTGGGCAGACCACTTTTGTCTTGGTTTTCTCAGGCAAAAAGACAAATGCATATGGCTGTGCCTAAGGGAACAGCTTGCAGGTACCAGTGCTCATTAGGAGACATGCTGCAGGCAATTTTGACTACATTTGACAGAGGGGCAGAAGTCTCAGAGGCACTAAACTCCCACCCCATCAGTGTTACAACTCTGGGCATGGCTCACTCACAACTGTCAGCTAAAGCTCAGGCACAAATATCATGTGCAAGCTTACTGGGAAAAGCCACAGGCCAAATTCAACCTCTGGGAGTACAATCCCATTAGAGACAATGAACTGAAACATCCTCTGTGAGGTGCAAAGTGCTCACTGGTAGCAGGGGGAAGTCATCTGAGATACTCAGAGTATTTTACTGAAGCTTAGCACTGGGAGGCTTTATTATTTCAAGTCAGCCCAACCAAGGGGTAATGGAAATGGCTCTTGGGATGGACTGGAAAGGATGGATGCTGACCTGTTATAAAACACCTGATGGAGACATAGAGCAAAAAGAATGGTGTGTCCACCAGCTAAAGCTGAAGGGAGACCTTTTGCTAAGAAGCTATACCCCATCTCCTGCCTTATATCACTTTGGGTAAACACCCTAAATTAACTCTTTGGTGGAGAGGAGTTGGATGGCTCAAGGGAAACCAAATCACTTGAAAATCGTTTCATATATGCACATTTTATGGTCAGCCTTAAGGTCACAACCCATCTCATTGG
Organism: Corythornis vintsioides; assembly: GCA_025447755.1. Taxonomy (NCBI): domain Eukaryota; kingdom Metazoa; phylum Chordata; class Aves; order Coraciiformes; family Alcedinidae; genus Corythornis; species Corythornis vintsioides. The sequence continues at coordinate 13,094 of JAOEGS010021976.1, read as the reverse complement.
CCCATATGTGCTTCCTGGGGGTAACTCCTCACTGCCTCAGGCACTGACTCCTGTCATAGAATCAGAATCATCTAGGTTGGAAAAGTCCTTCAAGATCGAGTTCAAACATTAACATCACTGCACATATCCTCTTCCAAATCATGACACTCAGCACCATACCTACAAGAGCTCCATGCCAGCCATGGTCCTGCTTTGCTGGGACACTTGCTGACCTGAAGTCTCTACAGTCTCTACAGGTAAAAACAGTGTCTACAGATGAAACTGGTGGATTTGTACCAACTGCATGACCAGTCTGGTGGAATCATAGAATTTCCTAGATTGGAAAAGACCTTTAAGATCATCTAGACCAGTCATCAACCTAACACTGACAAGACCTTGACTAAACCATATCCCTAAGCACTAGACAAAATTCATGCTTCTGTAATTCATGATGGGTGTGGTAAAAGTGCCCAAGGGAAGTATGAGATCCTAATGGTGCTAGGAACCATACAAACCTGAGGAGATGAATCCAGTCACATTATCTTTCCAATCTATTGTGCTTGCAGTATCTTCAGTAACACCCTTTCCCTCACTTTTAGGGCAAGAAATTTGCAGCACCTGCTGAGAATTTATGTCGTTCTTTCTTTTTCTGTACTTGTTTCTTGTGAAGGCTTCATAACAGCAACCACCACCCCTCTGGGGTAGACTTAGATTCATGGTTGCCTCAGCCTTTATTAGCAAAAACTTCAAAATGCCTCTTGGAGGGCTCAAGTCCCAGTCCAACTCTGCAGTGCTTTCCCTCTCCTTGAGAGTAAAGACTGAAGATGCTGCTCTCAGAAAGGCAGCATGGCCATTAGAAGAGCTGACAGCTTATTTTTGCTGTTCCATTCCAGAGCCAGGCACAAATATTTATTTCAAAAGGATTGCCGAAGGGCAGTCCTTAAAAAAACCAAAACAACACTCCAAAACAGAAAGGAAAGGCTGAGTCCTCCAGAACAAACTGGATACTGAAAAACAGGGTGAAGAAGCAGCATCACCCTCAGGCTCAGCTTTGCTTTTATCAAAGGTTTTTGTTGCAGGGGATTATTTTAGTGTTTCTGTGTTCCCTTTATTTTATTATTTTATTTTAATAGTAAGCTATCACTTGCTTTTCTATTTGTATGTCTGCAAATCCTACCTTAGAGAAACAGTGTTTCTGGGCAGAGGACAATAAAAAGAGAAACAATTAGGATTATATTCTCACTTTCCATCTTGACCTTATACATTTCTGCTCTCTGTCAGGACACACTCCAATTCCCAAAGCTGATTTGCTCTAAAAACAGACCCATCCACTCTCAAGGGCATTACACTATTCTGGAGCCATAAATACCAGCTTCAAACTGGGACAGCAACCTCCATACCGGTGAGACACAGGCTGGCACCATGAAAGCACAACAAGCCTTTTCCAGAGCCCTGCTTCTCACTTGGACGTTCATGGACATTGCATCAGTCATTCCTGAAGATGCCCTTTCATCTCTAAGGCCGACAACATGTCATCTTTGTTCTTGTCAGGGGGTTTGTCACAAACACCACCTTTAAATTTCCCTGCATCCCTCAGCCCCTGAATTAGCAGGATGCTCTTGCATTGTGCCCTTTTCAGCATCGTGTGCTTTGATAGGCTTGCTTACTGCCTCTGCTCCCCCCAAGGTCCCCCTAACCTCTGGGGAAAGGGACAAAACAGCTAGCCAATAAAAATAGGAAATACTGAAAAGGTCAACTCACACTATTACAATAAATTACCATAATTCAGAGTGTAAATCAGGCATTAAAATGATGATACGTTGCAAGACAGAGATTGGCATTAGACCTAAAAATGGCACAACATTAATGCAGTCCGAGGTCAAAGATCCAACTGGGAAATGGTAAACATTTTAAAACTAGACCCTTATCACTATAATCTTGTCATCTGCTGAGACCGTCACGTCAGGCATTACTGAGTGATGGAACAGCACACTGAGCTATGATTTATTTTCCATACTAAAGACTTCAAAGCCAACAAGTGGGGGCAATTGAAAATAGAGATACAAGCAGCACTGAATAACCTTTAAATGGTTACCTCAAGCCTTCGACAGCTTCCTGACTTGAGAGGGTGACATTTCTTCTGGGTAATGTGGTAGCCTCTTGTGAAACTGCTCTGCTGTGTCTAGGGCAGTGGACATTTAATGCAATAATAACAGCATTCACAGCAGCATTCCTGGGGGTGGCAGAGAAGGTCCTACTACACAGGGGGCTGGGGCTCATGCCACACTTCTGCCACACATATCTGGGACAGATCCACACCTCAGGAATTAGAGATAAGGGTCCTGTCGGGGTTTTTTTTATGTATTTAAATGAGGTGTAGTAGCCTATATTGGCTGGAGTTTCAAACAGAGGAAACAATAGGTAAGCAGAGTTGGAAAAGAAAAAAAAAAGTGCCAAAAGCATAGAAGAAAGGTTAGTTGATGCCTTCCTAACACTGGGAGAAGTCTCACCTGGTGTGACTGGCTCCTCACCACATCACAGACAGTCTTCTGATTTTCCCCATGCATTTCTTGACTATCTTTGCCAAGTAATATACAAAAAAGAGCAAAACAGGGATGAGGAGCATTTGGCATAGCACATCACAAAATCTAACCAAAACACCAGATTACATGTGCAGGTTCGACTTTCTCCAGACATTAATTTTTTTCCCCACAGCTTTCAAGAGCCCCAGCTAGCCTATAACATGTTCATGAACACCAAACAAGATCCCTCTCAGGGCTGGGAAGGGAAAGTTCACTCACATCCAGGATGGTCTTGATTTATCCTCATTTAGCTCCAGTCTCCAAATCCCACTTTGAGCCCAGCACATCCCACACAGCCCCTGAATCAGGGTATACTGTGGCCAGAGATGTGTTCATCCCTTCATGTTCTTGAGATCATCTTGGAAGAGCCATTTGCTCACCCTGTTGTGCTCCAGCAGAATCCTCTGAGGCATGAGATCTGATCAAGCTTGCCTTTTGATAAGCCTGACAAAGAAAACTGAGCCTAAAAGTTTCTCTTTTTCCAACAGTATGAGTATCTGGGGACAGATTCCTGGATTGCCCTCTCACCGAGATGTGGTTTGAGGACATGTCCCTGCTTTTGTGCAGGCTACACATAGGGAGCATCTGCTGTGATCCTTCCTCACTGAGCTAAGGTGACTGCTCCCAAGATGCAGAGAAGCCACCACTCACCTGAAGCTTGTACAATCTGGGGATACCAAGGAGAAGATCTGTTCCAGAATGATTTTCCTCCCTTGTGCCATCTTGCAGATTTCTCTGATAAACTCGATATACCATTGGGAAAAGACAGGGAGGACACTTCTGTGCTGCTTACCAAGGGACAGCAACTGCTGGTGGCAAAGAATCTTCTGCCTCTCTCCTGTATTTTCTGGCTAGGTGAGAATGAAAAAGCGAAACGGCTAATTTTCCACAGCAGCAGCCAACAAGTATTTTAATCCACAAGTCACTCAGCTGCAGAAACCTCCTGTTCTGAAAGGATTTTCCATCTTTTAAAATTTTCTGTATCCCAGCAAAGCTCTTTCATTTCACACAGATTAAGAGTTAATTCAGGTCAAATAAGGATTAATTAGTCTGTGTAAACCAGCCCCAGACACTGATGCACTGGAGATCTTTTTTAAATTAGTTGCTGTTACTGTAAGTCTGTATCTTCTGATGGCAAGACCTCTGGTGTATTATAAATTTGCAATCAGGTACCCCATGGGATGTGAGATGAGGGAAAATGTCAGTCTTAACAGTGTTTAAATCCCTCCTGCCGCTGAACTGCAGCCTCTTTCAAATTAGGTCCTGTTGGCAAAATCAGATAAAGAGATGGAAATAAATGATGTGAACAAAGGGCATCAAAGAGTATCATTTAAATTGTTATTGACTGTGGGCACAAAAAAAAAAAAAAAAGCACAGCATGAAAACATACTTAATAAGAGGAGATAATAGCACCATGGAGACATTTTTTTTTGATTTGGAGGAAAAAAATATCAAATAGTTTGTGTGTTTGTGTATGATTTTTCACCTACTTTACAGGTAAGGGGGAAGATTAATAAAGAGTCTATTTCACGGACTAGGCCAAAGCATTTTGATTTGCCATTTGCACCAACAGCAGAGATCATTTTTTCAGACTTTATTAAAGGAGAAGGGACCAAACCTGTTGCTGCTGGAGTGCTTGCCAAGAAAAAAAAAAAATAGAAACATTAGCTAAAAAAAAAATGTAAAAAGTATAAATAATCTAAGTGATCTCCAAGTCACGTAGGGCTAAGTATGGAAACACACATGGCCTGTTCATAACTCTTCAAGGTTTGTCTTGCTGACTTAGGGAGCAAGGACCTGGTGGGTTGAACATGTTTGAGTGTAAAAACTACAGACCCCAGCAACTTGAGCTAAAGGACAACAATTTGGAAATTATTGCCTATTTACCACCACCTATGTGATTTAGGACTCTACATTCTGGTTTTGGGAACCTCTTCTGTGCATCCCCCTGGGGCCGATTCATGCTCACAACAGCTGGGCACAGCAGCTGCACAACACCTGGTGCACAGTGGAGAGAGCTCATCCATGGATTTGGAAGAGGAAACCAAACAGCAGCAAGTCAGCATCACTCTCCTGAATGCCACCCAAATGCTGGGTAAGAAATGGGGGCAGAAGTTTATCATCCCATGGAAAGGTCAGAGCAAAGAGCCTAGGGAGTTATGGGAACCTTATTACCCACAAATGCTGGTGTTTCACATGGACACCAGTGAACATGGGGAGAAAACTGGAAGCCTGTGTGCCCTGCAGTCCCACCAGAAGCAGCTGCATATAAATGCCTGCTTGGTTAGTAGAGCTGCTCTGGTCTCTGGTCTTCAGTCCAGACCTACTTAGGAAGACAAGTCCAAGTCAGTCAGGGAGGAGTGTAATGACCCAGAGCAGCCAGAGCTCACCAGCACACTCCACACCTTAAAGCCCCACAGATCACACAGCTTCTGTGAAGGAAAGGCCAAGCCCACCAGCAGAAGAGCTGGCACACCACATTAGCAGCATCAGGGCTGCAGATCCAATGCCTTAAAACCTCCAGAGGACCTGGGATTCAGCACCTGAGGTTGCCCCCAATTTCACAGCACACATTGATCTGACTTGGACAGGAGCTGATCCAAGGCTTGACCTGTGCCAAACCAACACCTTCTCATACTCTCCCTCCCTCTGGTATTTCTAAATGTCTTCATATACTGCTTCTAAATGATTAGAAGAAAAAAAAAAAAATAAATATGGAAACATAGCTTAAGGTTCCTCCTGTGCAGATTTAATGGCATTTTGGGAGAGCTTGTGGGACTTTTTCCTCTCTTTTATCGAAAATTATGTCCAGTAACCTAGATAAGGATGATAAAAGGGATTCAGGTACCTTGGTGGTTGTACTAGTGAAGGATAGACTGTGACTGCACCTCTTCTGGGATTTTTTTCATCCTTGCTCTGAGCCATCAGGAGAGCTGTGCTGTCCTAATGAGTAGCAAATGGCTCTTCCCTGGTCACCTTGTTAAGCTGGGAGAGGTCAGATGTGCAAATTTTCTTTTTCAGCAGACACATGGTGGAGACAGCATGGCCCAAGGTTTCCCCCAGTCTATTGTTCACTCAGGAATCTGTCACCAAAAAATGAAAAAGCAGCAATTAAAAGAAAAGATCCTTCAGAACAAAGTCCTGCTGGGAAGAATACCTGACCTACTAGTCTCGTTGTTTCACACCCCTGAAATCACTCAGTGCTGTCCTGCTGGGGGTAGAGCCTCCAGAAAAGACAGGAATACTCATTCAAGCCAGGAATTTGTAATAATATTGCTCCAGGCCTCTCTTCCCTAGAGTGGGTAAGGCAGTCACAGCCACAGCTTGTCTGCACACACTGGTATTTGCCTTGGAAATGGGCCCAACCTAGAAGAGAGACCAAGAGACTTCCATGCTTTGGAGACCACCTAAACTGGGCACAACAGGGCTCTGGGTGCCAACACCTTTGTAATGTGGGTCCACAATCAACCCTGGATGTGACCAAAGGAACTGGGGCCCATTTCTCCTGCTAAGAGAAGACTGTAGAAGAAAAAGATTTGAATAGTACAATTTTTAATGATACATAAAATGCAAAAAAACCCACCATGAGACAGGTCACTCTTCTGAACTGGACTCAGCTTGATCCAGTTCATCCCTATTGACTCTGTGATATTTTTCCTCTCTTTGTTGTATTTGACAATATTAATCTGCTTCTACAGAGAGCCTGATCAGATGGCACAGCTCTTGAACTGCTGGGTAGCCAGGCTTACAAGAAAGCTCCTGGCTGAGATGCCACTTGAGCAGCACTTCTGCAGCCCATGGAGGTTTTTCTTCCAGGGGTTGCAGAAAGATGCCACTTTTCTGTTTTACCTACAAAGATAGTGGACAAAGCATTTGGCTTTTCAAAGGCTAACTTGGATGGTGACAAGAGTTGGTGATGCAGTGACTTGTTACTCAGAAAGTCTGTAAAAAAGCTTTTTAAAGCACAGCACATCTCCATAGCAGGATGGGACTCACCTGCCAGGCAGAAGCTGTGGATGCCTCTCCCTGAACACCAGAAATGCAGCAGAGATGAATGCACTGGATTGGAAAAGCTATTTACAGAGATTCTTACGTCAACACACCAGATTTTGTTCAGGAGAGGCAGGTTGGTTTGTTTTTTATTGATGTTGATGGTTGGACACGGTGATCTTAGAGGTCTTTTCCAACAGTGACAATTCTGTGAAATATTAGCTAAATATATTCTGTTCATACTCTTTCTCTGGCCACTGATAGCATAGGCAAAGCCCTGGGATGCTACTCCAGAAATACAGGTGGATTAAGTCAGTCATTTTATAGCCAGGCACATTGAAGTCACTTGGAACCAGCATGGCCCTGGTCCTGTGCTACTAAGTGCTATGGGGGCTGCTTCTCATACAGCAAGACCTAGCACCAGACAGATCTCTCTGCAGAAAGGAGCACTGGGAACCACATCTCACCTGAATTTAACCCTCTGCAACCCTCACTCTGCAAAACGAACAAGTGCTTCTTTTTCCTCTTGTGCCTACATAGAGATTTAAGTAATTAAAATTACTCCCCAGACACGTGCACAACTCTCCTCCCAAGCAGGCTGCCATGCCAGCCAGGACCCCCTGGCAACTGCACAACATTAACAGCAGGAAAGACACACCATGCCTTAAGTCTGGAGAAAGGTCAACTTGAAAAGAGAGAGGTTAAAAAAGAGATGTGAAGTTGTTTTCTCACCCTTCAGGGCTGCATCTACATGAGCCAATTTAATACCTATTACTACAAGTATTAGCACAGACAAGGCTCTGGCATCTCCATGGAGCCAAATTACATCCCTAAGCTGGCATTTCTTTTTCCATCCTCTAGCTCTAATGACTGAATCAGAGTCATCAAGAGGAATACATCTTCTATGATAATCCCATCTCCTGCAGGTGTTAAAGCCCAAATTCCTGCTGAAATAAACTGTCTGTGGCTCACCATACAGCAAAGTGGCAGAGGGTAGTAGGGCAGGGGAGGGGATAGGTCATCCAGGTGTGGGTCTGAGAAAGGGAGAGAGGGGAGAGCCACTAATTTTGTCACTGATGGGTGACACACTCAGTAAAGGGCAGAGGAGTTTTTTAAGCTGGTCTGGCAGCTATGATTCCACCAGTAATTGTATGGAAAGGGACCAAGCTACCCCCAGAGCAGCTCTACTGGGAACATTCAGATGCCTGGGTCACAGCAGCACAGGAAGCACTCAAGTGGTCACCTGCATCAGCACATCAGGTCTGTGACCTACCTAGGCTGAGGCCACAGGTCTCCAGTCTTCCCCCAGCTACCCTGTCTGCAGGTCACAGAATGGCAGGGATTGGAAGGGACCTCTGGAGGTCATCAAGTCCAACCCCCTGCCAGAGCAGGGTCACCCAGGGCAGCCCACACAGGAAGAGAGCCAGGTGAGTTTGGAATGTCTCCAGAGCAGGAGACTCCACAACCTCCCTGGGCAGCCTGTGCCAGGCTCTGGCACCCTCACTATGAAGAAGTTTTTGCTTCATGTAGAACTTGCTTTGTTTCACAGAATCACAGAGTGTCAAGGGGTTGGAAGGGACCTAGAAGATCATCTAGTCCAACCCCCCTGCTCTGGCAGGGTCACCTAGACCAAGTCACAAAGAAACTTCTCTGACCGGGAATCGAAGCCAGGCCGTGACGGTGTGAGCACCAAATCCTAACCCCTAGACCACCATGTTTCACCTGCTGCCATTGCCTCTTGTTCTATCTCAGAGCACCACTGGCAAAGAGACTGGCCCCTTCTGCTTGATACCACCCTGCAGAGATTTATAAACATTGATCAGATCCTCTCTCAGTCTTGGCCAGGGGTCCTGCTATAGACAGCTCAAGTATTTTGTGCAGAGGGCCATCAGTTCAACACTTCTGAAGCATTGGGCTGAGAGCTTAAAGTACTGACTGGGGCTGCTTAAAAGCAGTCAGCAGGAAGCACTTGGCTGAATTTAGGCTGTCTAAACCATGATGTCCCCATAGCTCACTTCCCAGCAGTTCCCCTGGGAGCTCACTGAAACAGCTCAGGATTAGCCAAGTCCTCTACAGAGGTCAGAACCACTGTTTCAAGAGGCTTGTCAGCTCAGAGGTGGCAGGTACAAACTGGCTGCTTCATGGGAATCAGTCTCCTGGAGCTCCATAGGTCACCTCCAGACTTCTAAAAAATGTTTTTAATGACTCATATCATGTCCTTCAGATGAGGTGTTAAACCAGGCTTCCTGGAGGGTATCGAAGTGGAAGTTTCAGACTGCACAGCACTTTCTCAAAAGCAAAAAGGATACAGCAGCACTGGAGCAGAGTCAGAAGCACCATCTCACTCCTTCCATCAAGCAAACCACACCACCAAACTCTGTGTGAGCTGCTGCTGAACACCACGGGAGGCACGACTCCCTGCCTGGTCCCTGAGCACAGGGGGCTAATGCAAAAGTAAAGCATTGCCACGAGAGGCTCTCTTGGAAGACACGGTCCCCATCTGACTCACAGGCTGTTTTACCTTCTGTGGCAGCGTGCAGGCACAGGGACATTTGGGAAACAAAACAGCTCTCCCTCCACAGAACACTGCTGAGTTGGGATAAAGGCTATCTGAATAAACCAGAAATTTTGACTGTGGGAGATGTGATTTCACTTCTGAGGAGATGTGCTGGATGTGGAAGTGCTGGGTATTAGTCAAGCACTCAAAATAGACACCCTCCTCCCTTCCCCAAAGCCAAGGGAAGACTGTAGGTGCCATTCATTCAGCAGGCAGCATTAGTACTTGCCCCTCCTCCACTCCCTGGCAGCATGGAGCCAGAGCAAATAACAGCAATAATACAATGCAGTAAACTCTGGAAGAAAGCAGACATCTGTTGCACATCAGATATTACACCTTAGTGACCATGCAGCTCAGTAAGTATGAAAGTGATTACTTATATTTTGACAGCATGGCCACAGCACATCACTGGGAAGCTTTGTGCAGCAGACTTGCAAAGAAAGCCTACGAACAGCAGGAGAAGTCACCATTTCATCTGTGAGAGTATGTCCACATTGCTCCTATTGTTGCTGTGAGACACTCACTGAAAAACAGCTGCAGGTTGATGAAGAGCATCTGGACCATCTCAGGTAGCCTTGATTTCACCTGGGTGCCATTAATCAGCAAGCATCTGCTGCAGTGCTGGGGGCATCCCAACCTCCCACCCCCGACAGAGTTGCACACAAAGTCACTTGAGATGGTTGGAGCTCGTCTAATGCTAAGACATTATGTTGACCTGCCCAATTAGCTATCTATGTTCAACAGCCTCAGTAACCCTTTCTTTCCCTTTGGTCACCTCTCGTTTGAAGTCTTTGGGCACTGTAAGTACTTTCAGATCACAGCTAGGTAGACTGAAATGCCTTCCCCTGAGGAATTAAACACAAGCACCCAATTAATTTTCTACTGTGGCAGCAGAAGGGGCTCACAGAGAAGTGGGCAAAAGCAGGTATGAAGAAAGGACAAAGGATGAGAAATGGTTTAGTACTTACAGTTCACAGAGGTGAAACGACCAAGCCAGTGAAAACTGTGGCAGCCAGAAGTTGTTCTCATTTTTGGTACAAAAGCAAAAGTGTTTTCATTGTATCTGGGGCGAGAGATCCAGAACCCAATAATTCATGGATTCAGATTTTTCCATTTTTTGTGCTTTCTGAAGTAGCTGGGGATTGCAAGTCTTTGAGGGAAAAGCCTGGAGCAAAAACCTGAGCTAGCAACATCTATGTTGTGCAAAAACCTGGTCTAGTTTAGACAGAGGACCCAGACTGAAAGTCTCATCCCACTGTCAAAACCCCTCTGAAATCAGTTTTGAATGATACACAAGACCAGTTTCACATCTCATTTTTCTTCCCCCAGTCTCCTCTCAGGAGAGGACAGATGCAAAACAACCCCTGTAATTCTAGCCAAGCCCTTGCTCTTTTGCAGGCACAGCAACAGGGATTTAAACCCATCTCTGTCCTCCAGAAAGGAGACCTTTGCATGGCACCTTCTGGCAGATGGCATCACTGTCACCCACCAGTTCTGTCCTTCCTGGGGTTGGGCAACAGAGGCAGGGAAAGGAGTCTCATGTCCCTGGGTCCCTTTTCTCAGTGTAGGCTCTGTTAGACCCAGCAGATGAAATGCAGAGGACACAAGGACATGTGAACCACAGAGAGATGCATGTGGAAATCCAGCTTCTGGTCCAGTCAGCTCTGAAGAATGGGTTGCTGGTTCAGGTAGAACTGGTGCTCAAGCATCTTTAAAGAAGTAACTGAGGATTTTCACCCCTCCATCTTAGAGCGAAGTGTCTCAATCTGTAGTTTTTCCTCTTCCCCACATCATTTTACCCCAAGCTCTGCAGATCTGTACCTGCATTTCTCCTGCTAATTGCCTATAAAGTTTCAAATCATGAACTGCAACTCAAAGCTTTTCACAGGCATTAGGGGAGTATTAAATAGGAAATTCTAAAACTAAATTATAGTTTCCCACTGCAAATGTTTTCAACAATATATCTGCTTTTAATTAGAAAGAAAAATAAAACATCCCACAGTTGACTACAGTCTCCTTCCTACCTACCACACACAGAGGCTCTGGCCAAATCCTCAACAGGAATAGAGCAACAGAACTCCACAGGAACCAGTGCATTTACATCAGTGGGCTCCAGCAGAGGATCTGGCCCTGTTGGCACCTGGACAAGCTTGAAAAATCTCTGCAGAAGATCCCCTGTCTCTCCCCTTCCAGGCAGCTCAAGTTCCTGTTGAGCATCTCACACCTCTCTGCCGGGAAGGTATGATTTATTTGGCAGCTGGGCTTTCCCTCCCGGGGAGCTTCCTAATAGATCTGTGAAAGCAAAGGTTATGTGGAGGCAGCTCCAAGGATGAAGTCATTGGCTTTGCTCTGAGACCAGATATTTTAGCCAAGCCTGATGGTTTCAATAAAGCAAAGCTTGTGAGCCTGCTCTTTGCCCAAACAGGATGAGTTTTCCTGCTGCAGCACCAGGCAAGGATTTGGATGGAGGAGAGTGGCCCCTGCACAGCCTGACAGGGTGACAGGGAACTGCCTTCTAGTGACAAGTGAGGCACTTTCCCTAAGCTGTCTGCAATTGTGTGTCAGCCCTTGATTACTCTGAGGATTTAAGGTGCCAAAGCCAGTGCTAAACTGTCCTTCCAGCTGCTTGGTCCCTTCCCTGCCCAAACCTGACACACAACCTCATCCCGTGCAGAGACCACTCTGCTTGCCTGTGCTGGGGGCTAGCCCAGGGGTGGAACAACCTTTCAGTGGTTAATGGAGTTACCCCTCCTCTGCCCACATCAGTCCCAGCAGCTCTCAGCTGAGGTAGTCGATCCAGGGTAGACAAGTTTTGAGCTTGCTGTCTTTGAGGGAAAAAAAATCCCAAATGTTCAATATCAGTCAATCTTACTGATTGCCTGTAGTTATAGGGGTTCCTAGACAGAGGCTGATAGGAGATGAGGATAATCACACAGGAGAAGGGCTTTCCTAAAGCAGAAATGTATATATATATATAAAATACACTGCTATATAATAGATAAATGTGTAGATGCACAGCTGAGAACAGCAGTGTGCAGAAAGCAATGTGATGTGCTGTCTTTTTGACCTTCTCACCAACTCACTTCTTGTTAATCCCTCTCCCCAGAGACTTATTCCCAAATCCCAATCCTTTGAACAATTTCCAGCAGACCCTATTGGGGATGGGGGGGTGAAAAACACAACCCCAACATAAAATGTTCCTCTGCCTCAGGAAAAGATACATCCATAGCCAGGACTACATTGGCTTGAGGGTCTCACAGGCAATTTTCAGGCCAGGTCTTTCTTCATCTTAATTGAGCATTTGCTTTTAATTTTGGAAAGCTCTAAGTTAATGCACTTTGCATTATTTGCATTTGTCTATAATTACATGCTGTTATAGTGACTTAGGCCAGATCCATGTCCTGGGGAAATTACTGTGAATATTTCCAGCAACTTCAGTCAGAAATCAGAATCCCAACCCTCGCAGAGCTGATTAAATAGTTAAAACGCCAATCTTGTAAATATTTAGTGCATCAAAGTGCCTGGCTGTGACTCACAAGCATTTGGAAAACCACAGGGCATTTGGGAAGTGCTTCTAGTTCCCAAAAGCTTCATGCAAGTCAGCACGAATTAGCCTTAACCCCGACTTTCACAGTCACTTATTAATTGCTCCCTAATTAAAAACCACGTGGCACTAAGAGTCACACTGTAGGACTTTGGTGAGCAGGTACAGAGCGTGTAAAACCAAAGTGCAAACTCTGGGCACTCACAGAGCATGTGGCACAAACCCACCCACTGACAGCAGCTGGCCAAAGTGTCTGAAGAACAATTACAACTAAAAACCCTCGAGTCAGAAATGGTTCCTGAACAACTGATGGAGGCAAGGACTGCACATGAGCTCACTGCCCCAGCTCCAGCAATAGAATCATACATAGAATCATAGATATTAGGGGTTGGAAGGGACCTAGAAGATCATCTAGTCCAACCCCCCTGCCACAGCAGGATCA
>JAOEGS010021974.1:0-18025 GCA_025447755.1 Corythornis vintsioides | reverse complement strand
TCTGGAGAGAGAAAGAAAGAGGTGGTCTGGGGGCAGCCGAGTCCCTGTGAATGGAGCTAGATAAAGGTTATTAGGGGAGGACTTTTCCTCCAGGACCATTGGCCATGTGAACTGGGACCCGGATGGCTGAGCTTTTTGCTTCATACTGATGAGGAATCCTCCACCACACTTTGAGAACAGCCTCCAAGGAGGACACCAGACAGATTTCCCCTACAGGAGAGATACCTCTACTCCAGGGTGGAGACCAGACACTCCTGTCAGAGCTGTCAGAACTTCAAGAGCTAACTCAGCAGATCTGCAAGAAACACTTGAGAGATTTCATCATAATTCTCTACACTTTATACTCCACTGCTGCACGGAAGCCCCAGAGCACACAGCACGTTCCTGCACAAGTAGGTCAGCGCTTCCTTCAGTCTCATTTATCAGGGAGCAGGTAAATTTAGAACAGGACTGCACTGGAAACTCTTCCTCTCCGTGGCAAGCTTGGCCAGCTCTGCCCAGCAGTCATCTGTCAGGAGCCTGCGTTTGGGTATCTGGGAGATTTACAACTCTCTGGCTTTCTCAACTCCGCAGGTTATTTTCTCTTTCCCAACTCACTGAGGCTGATCCCTCCTGTCTTTTCAATATCACCTTTCCATGACTCTGGCAATCTATAAGTACAAAACACTATATACAGTACTTCTTTTCTTTATGCTTTTCTTTGAACTAGAAATAGCTAATAAACAGCTCTAATGTCATTCATATATTTGTAATGCAGACAAACTTTTTCTATTTTTTTTTTTGCATTCTCCAGGCTTGTCCCTCCCCTAAAAGCAACCAAGATTTTTTCAGGTCTTCAACTGAAACAAACTCGCAACATAATAAAATTACCTGATGCAATTGACTTATTTTTCAGATTCCAGCTGAGACATGCAAGACTACACATACGGTTCACTTCAGAAATAAAACCACACGCAAGCAGTTTCCTCTCAGGAGATGGTCACACAGACACTTCACAAGGAATCTCAGCATTTCACATCACTGCTCCCTAGGCAAACTGGCCCTTCCTGTCTCTTTCCAGGCTATCAGATGCCTGCAGCTAAACCCTGGTGCTTCTGGTGCAGGCTGTGCAAAGAGCATGTCTGTCTCTGCCCTCTGTGCTTCCCTGGCCTCCACCACCCTGCACCCATCTGCTACGGCTTTTCTTACGTTCCCGGTGCTATCTTCTTTAGGGCAAGAGGAGCCTTTTTATGCAGAGCTAGGATCCCAGGTGCTGCTGCAATACAAGTAATGGTCATGCCTTTTGGCTCCTGTCACCTCAAGAGTTACTAACCGGTGTTTGGAGTCCTGACCACAAGGGTTTGAGCTACTACAGAGGATACCTTCCTGTCTTTTTTCATGAGTAAATGCCCTCCTCCGTAAGCATACACATTTCAAAAAAACTCAATAGAATTACTTTTACACCTTCTAAAACTTGATAGACTGCAGAATGCCACGACACACCCTCACAACTCCACCGTAGTTCCCGTGGATGACAATAGTTACCGGTTACCTTTAGGCACTGGCACCCTAAAGTACAGCAGAGGCGCAAATATTTTTCAAAGCTTCTGAAAACAGATGAAAGTCTGGAAAGAAATAAATTCTTTCCTGGTTTCCCTTTTTAAATGGAAATAATTTTCTATTCTGGTAGCAGAAAAACCTTTTATCAAGCACCTGCTCTTTTAAAGGGCAGGGAAAGAAGATAGATAAATAGAAAATAGGCAGATACACAAGGGACATTTCTAGATTTAAAATGTAAGGCATGCTTGCCCTAGAGAAGAACAACTGTCTCAGCTGGTTTGGGATGCCTCCGGAATGCAAGATGGCATTCTAACACCATAGGATCTCCACTACGTACTGGGGCTGAAACAGACAGTCCATGCAATATCGAACCAGTTCAAAATACACAGCCAAGGCTTTGGGGGTTTATCTTTGTGGGAGAGATTGAGATTGGAACAGCCAGGCCAGGAGAAGCAGGAATTTCAGACACCCTATCACTCCAGAGTGCAACGGGGATCCAGCAAACTGGCCCAAAGCTCTGCCAGGAGGGCAGTGACCCCACAACGAGCTGCCCTAAGAGGGGGAGACATCTCCTGGCCTGCTAGTTTTCAGACCTGGGATGGAGTGAGCTGCCTCACCTGATGTAGTGCTGCTGACAGTCCTGCTTCAGCTAGCTGCAGTACGTGAACCCCCGAGCTTCCCTCCAGACAGCTCTTCTATGCTTCCAGGTACAGCGACGAGGGGCTGAAGACTCTGATGTCATCTCTAACGGACCCAGCAAGACTTTTCTGCACAGTGATTGTAACTTTTCATCCATTGCCAGCACAGAAAGCAATCTAGGAAGATGATGGTGCTTTTTTTCCTCTTGGGCCTATTCCCCCTTCCTGGATGTGCACCGAGCAGATTTTCCCCCTATCTACGGTACTGGGAATTTCCATTGTGGCTGCAGAAATGGGTCCAGAGAGCAGCTTCTCCGCAGAGATAACAACTGCTTTGTGGAATTAATGAACAATGGCTAGGGAATCTGCAGGGAGACACAGCGGGGCACTTCCCATCCTCTCAGATCTCTGGCTTTTCAGCCACACACCAGATTATTACTTTTCACCTAAAAATTGTCCACAGTTTTTGTTCCGAGTACAAAATAGTCGTTATGTATTCATAAATGAACTGTGAGGTTTTAAAGCAGTTGCTACGGTGCTTCCATTCCTCTATTTTCTGGGCTGCTACTCCAATGGGCCGTCTCAGTCCTGGGGTATTCTACGACTGCTACAATGGTTCCATCAGAGGGCAAAGAATGGAGCATAAAGAAACAGACAGTTTAATCAAGGAACTGAGACTGTAGAAGAGAACAGCAGGGAAGAATGGCAGAATAAAACCTACTAAGGCCCAAAGCAGCTGAAATGCAAATTAATGTCAAGCTACAAGCGAGGGAAATGTTTCACTTCGGCTCAACGAACAACATTTTGCTTTGGCACAGCTCCATCAAAATACGGTGGTTTGAGTTTGCCCATGGAAAATAGGACGAGATCCACAAAACCAATTTCTATGGCTATTTTGCAATTTAAATTTCTATTCTAAATCCTGACAAAGCTTGGTGTTCACAGGTCGGAGGTAGAGAATGCTAGGAAAACCTTTCCTCAACGCTCTGTTTTCTGCCCAAAGCAGACAGACAAAGCAGGGCCCCATTTTCAGCTCGGTCTGCGGGAGCCCTGTGTTTGACACTGCAGGTCTTTAGGGCTCTGTGACCTGCAGACAGGTTGCCACACACGCTTTGAGGCGATGACACTGATGCTGTGCAGCCCTTTCTGCACCTAAACCTGCCACCCCTTGCTCCGAGAGCTGTCAGGGAAGAAAACCTGCACTGGGCAGCTTGGCAACCAAGTGCCTGTCAGGGCTCCGCTCGTGTGTGACAAACAGAGTGGGTGGAGGAAGATTCCTGAGCACCTGCAAGTACAGTGGTTCTGGCAGGACTGAAGGCTTCTTTTCACAAGTGCTGCCCATTACTAACCTCATAGATGGTGACTACAAACCGGAGATGAAAGCAGAGGCATATTGCTGACCTAAATATGTAAATAACTGAAACGTTACCTTTACAGACCTGATTTCTAAGCTTCCTTAGGTTAATATACTTCATTTTCTACCAAAGCACAGGTCTGTTGATCATTTTGGTTTGGGTATTCTTATTTTTGCTCGGATAACTCCTCCGCAGTCAGAATGCTCTAAGTGGAATGTGGGTGGACTCATAAAAAGTTGCACCTGGATTTCTGGCGGACAGGAAGGATTTTGTTTTTGCAGACAATTACAAACATGATAGCTGGCAGCTTTGGCTCTCTAAGTGATTCAGCAGCCTGACTCTTGGCCTTCTCCTAATCTCCTCACTGCACTCCAGACGGCTCAGTGTCAACAGCTCCTAGGGTTCTCACTCAGCAAACAGCTGTAGCCACAGGAAGCATCTTCAATATTCTCTCCCTTAGAGACATAACTCCTTATATTTGATAAGAACTCGAGGGGAGTAGCTCGGTTTAAACTATTTCAAATCAGCAGACAGCAAATAAAGAACCTTTGTCTCAATCTGATACCAGTTACACCTACAGAAATGGGAATCACTGTCTTGAAAACAACAGATTTCCAGGGGTAGGTTCACCCGGGAATTTCACCGTGGTCTATCAGTGTCAGCTCACAGACAGTTAAACTCGTTTCGGCAGGTTGCTGAAACTCCCGCCGCGTCTCAGGGAAACATCTGTCTCCACAGTGAGAACTAATGAAGGGAAGGAGGTGCAATGTAACAGAGAGGGATCTGCAAATGCTAGAAGGGAAAAGCAGGACACCACCGTGGAGCAGGACCGGGTGGGGCTGGAAAGCAGCTTGTGGAACAACAGCTGGAAATCCTGGGGGACCACAGGTTACCCATGAGCCAGCCACGGGCCCTCGTGCCCAGGAAAGCCCATGGCATTAAGAAGAGAGTGGCCAGCAGGTCCAGGGAGGTTCTGCTCCCCCTCTGTTCCCTCCTGGAGAGGCCATGTCTGGAACACCGTGCCCGGTTCCAGGCTGCCTATTTCCAGAGGGACAGGAATCTCCTGGGGAGGGTACGGCAAAGGGATACTGGGATGATGAGGGGACTAGAACATCTCTTATGAGGAAAGGCTGAGAGACCTTGGGCTGTTCATCCTGGAGAAGACTGAGGGGGGATCTTATAAAGTACTTACAAGTACTTATAGGGTGGGTGTCAAGAAGATGGGGCCACTTTTTCAGCAGTGGTGTCCAGGGATAGCACAAGGGACAATGGACCCAAACTGGAACACATGGAGTTCTACCTCAACACAAGAAAAACATCCTTTCCTGTGAGTGTGACAGAGCCTGGCTGAGATGAAGGCAGCAGCTAAAAACTGTACCCATGCTGCTTCTCTTCCCAGCACCTGGTGCGCTCAGGTACAATAGCAATCCTAAACCTAAGCACAATAACCTGCTTTCAACATCACACTACACCCGTCTGTGCCCAGTGCCACCAACAGCTCTCCGGGATTTCCTGCCACGACATCTTTCTCCTTGTCCAAACGTGGGGGTACATTTGTGATGCTGCCCATGATTTCACTTTATTTGCTATGAGAATGTTGCCTGGATAAGGACGACAATGAACCCAAAGCTTCCAATTAGACCTAGCAGGAACAAAGCTGCACTGCTCACTTCTGGGTACGTTCACAGGGAGAACTTGATCGCTCCCACTGCCCCCATCCCTATGCAAATGAAGCACCTCCTTCGTTGAAATGAGCCAGAGAAATAGATGCACAGCAGCGACTGCTGCTCCCGCTGCAGTCAGTGTTGGGGGATCTGGGCTACGGGGCACGTCTGATGGCAAAGCACGGCCCAAGCTATGATGTGAACACTGCTGCGGCTTTACTAACTGCCCTTCACTGCTAGCATAACCTCCGTTCTAAATTCTGTGCTTATTGGAAGTTTCCTGCAGGTAAAAAGAAAGGCTTCCTACTTATAGTTACGCCTGAGCAGCACCTGAGTAGCACACAGGGCAAAGACTTCACTCGGTGGTGTTTCACCAGCAAGCTTTTTGCTTCTGGTGAGCAACAGAATTCACTCTGATTAAATAAATATCTTAATCTTATTTGTCTGCTTCCATGTACGACACATAACCTTAAACATTCCTCTTGTTTTTGAAAAATATTAACTTCATACCAGTTATCTGGACTTTTCTCATCTACTTTTTTAAAAACCAATTCCTAATACTTTACCACTTACAAATGGTTTCCCTTACAAAAAACAAGACATAAAATCACTTCATAAATCCCCAAAGCCATCAAATATTTAACTTACTGCCAGAGAGAACTTTTCTAATAACCATTCTGACATACAGAGCTAATATCTGTAGGAGATTTGCAGGAGTCACTGCAGTCTAATTTTTATTACACATTTATGGCATCTAAATATTTTAGAGACTCTCCCAGCTAAAGGGACCTCAAAAGATCGTGTAGTCCAACGCCCCTGCCAGAGCAGGATCACCCACATGAGGTCACACAGGAATAGATCCAGAGCAGGAGACTCCACAACCTCCCTGGGCAGCCTGTCCCAGGCTCTGCCACCCTCACTGAGAAATAGTTTCTACTTCTACTTATAAGGAACCTCCAGTGTTCCAGCTGCACCCGATGCGCCTGGTCCTGTCACTGGATGTGCACCTACACATGATGATGAGCCACATCCACTGCTCTACCTTCATCTCTTCATCTGCTTGTGTCCTCAGAAAGGCTGCCAGGTTGGCCACACGTGACCTCCCCTTGGTCAAACCAGGCTGACTGCTCCCTGATGTAATTACAGACAGCTCTGAGGGTAAGCTGCTCCATCACCCTCTTAAGGATGGAGGTGAGGCTGACATCAGGACTACCCCTGAGGATGGAAGAACTGCTTTCCAGACACAAATGATGCAAACCCACTATTTTCTTACAACCCTACAAGAAAATCAGCTGTAATTTCACCAGCAAAGGCCTTTGGCCAGGCGGGAGGCTGAGGTGTGACTGCACCCCACGAGTGCCTCAGCCCACACGAGGGGAGGTGTGTTTCCTGCAGCTGCCTCGGGAGGGTCACCACCTCTCACATAGACACAGCAGTGCCCAGAGGCTGTCGAGGAGCAGTTCCTGCCTAGCAATGAGCAGACACAAGGCTCTGCTCCGAGATGCAGGTGGAACTTCTGTGAAAGGGCTCTGTTCCACATCAACTGTGACTACTCATGAACTTGTTGGGACGTCGCCTCCTTACTGCCTTTACCCAAGAGATGACAAAGCTGAGGAGCGAAGGTTACTGTTTCCATAGCAACAGCTGCCTGGAGCCCCAGGGGATGCGAGGAGAACGCAGCCCCAGTTCAGGGGGGAGAGCACAGGCTGCATGGGGAGCGTGGCCAGCAGTCCCACTCGGGGAGCAGGGATGCAGCCCAACCTCATCCCTGGACCTGCAGTGAATGCTTTGAAATCAGCTGCCATTCGGGGCCTGCATTAGGCTGACAATACCTCTTCAGAGCTTCTTCCTGCCACACAGGCTCTTCTTTTTATTAGTATTATTTCTTATTATCTGGATTTGTTTTTCCGTTAGTGGTATCTGGCCAATTTGTGCTCAGTGGGCTCTCTTTGTATGTTCTCCCCTACAGCTGCAGCCTTTTCTTTGAGAGCTTTGCGCTCTGTCAGGAGTTCAGCTGCAGGTCACAGACCTGCTTCACAAAGGGAAGGAGAAATAAACAACCAGCCAGGGGAATAAAAGACTCCACAAAGCTTTCAGTCACCTATAGACAAACTGGAGAGACCTATTTATTGCACTGTCTTTCTTCTCTTCCTCTTCCTGACCCAGCATCCTCACCTCAGCCGAGGTCAGGCACATTTGACACATTTCTCCTCCACACTTGAGATTTAGATAGATGCCAATGGGGTCAGGAGAGGGGAGAGAAATGAAAGACAACAAGAATGGAGCTGGGCCTTTGGTCACGACTATTTGCATCATTCCACCCACCAAGTCTTTTTTTTCTGTTGGGAAACTCCCTCTCACCATTACATGCTCTTCGTCTATGAAGGAGACTCACGGACATACTTTTTTAAAAATCACAGATAACTTTACATTCTAAACTACACTCATGGTTTTTAATCCTGCCTTTAGAATCTAACAGCATTACCAAAACTAGCCGAGCCACTCTCCACAAGGTCATTCTGCCACTGCCCTTGTTTTTACTGCATTCAGAGAACACAGATTTAGGCTAGAGGTAAACACAAGTAGATTTAAAAAGGGAGAACACAAGGAGCAGAAGGGAGCAAAAGGGGTGTTTGATATCGATGGGATACCAGAGAAGGATGGAAAGAGAAACGCAGCTCTGTAGCAGAGCCAGAATGACCCTCGTGCACAGACGCGTGGCTGTTGCACTAGCAGGTAGCACAACTTCAGCAGGGAACATGTATCTGGTGATGCCAGGGGCCTGCACAAGGTGGACCGTGTCCTCATTGTACCATCACCCGTGGGTACAACGCTTAAGTATCATAATAATCCTTTGGAAAGACAAGGAGAACTTCAAAATCTCAGGAGTCAGTCTGGAACACTCAAAAGAAATCCAGCGGAAGACTGGGGCAGAAACTGAACCGAAACCGAGCGTTCCGAACCCATCTCTCCGCTGATAAACACTTGCTTTGCTCTGCAAAAGAGAGCCTCAAAACCAGCTAGAAAGTATTTCCACAGGGAGTTTTCCACTTGAAGGCATTGCAGGGCCTCTTTTCAATGCATAAGAAGGAATACTCAGCACACTCCAGGGAACGCCTCTGATGTAGAATTTGCCTCATTTGCAGAAACAGGCTGCGCTTTCTCCTCTGCTCTTCTACACGGTCTAGCCAGTCCTCTGCTACACAGACACTCCATGCCCCAAACACTCTCCATAATCTCATTTTCTACTCTTCCCATTTTCTTCTCCTTTAAATCCTATTATTCCGACTGACATGACATTCAGAACACCAATCTTCTCCACAGGCAGCACTACATATTTGTACAAATTTAAACTAAAAGGGAAATACTACACAACTTACACACTGGTTTTATATATTCACCTTATCATTATGCATATATACACACATTTGTCTATAGATAAGGAGAGAAGTACTTACCTATGTCCCAGGTGAGGGGGTTATTCTGCTCCATCTCCCTCTTCCCTATGACATACCAAATGCAGGCCATCCAGTGAGCAAGCAAGGCAAACATGGACATGAGCAGGGTGAGAACGATGGTGCTGTGCTGGGAGTAGCGGTCCAGCTTCTGCAGGAGCCGCAGCAGCCGCAGCAGCCTCACTGTCTTCAGCAGGTGCACCAGAGAAACCTGGGGGCACAGGGAGAGAAGGCAGCTTGTCAGCACTCCGCTCCCACCGCTCTCTCGTTTCCATGACAGGAATCTCTATGCTCAAAACTTGTATGGATTTCTGTCCACGCTTCATCCAGTTACATGGCTGTAGATTAAGCCCAAACTAAATCCTACGACAGCAGAGAATTCCAAAGAGGATGCTTTAAGAAACAAGTGATTACTTTGCTGTATACATACTTACATCTTTCTGATTTAAACTATTCTGAAGTACTGGGAGATCTTTCCTTTTGTCTTTTCCTTTTCTTTTTTTTTTTTTTTTTTTTTCCCCCATGCAGTCTTTCTTCAGATTTCACTTAAAATTTTCTGCTGCTGCAAAAATGGATGCTCGTCTGCTCTAGGAGACAAACACCACTGCCAACCTGGTAAACTACAAAATAAACTTCTTCAAGCACAGGATGATTTCCAGTTTCTACTAGCAGGCACACAGTAGGTCTGACTCTACTATGGACAAGAGGTAAACACCTTATGATTAAGCCTGGAAGAGGTAAAAACATAGCAGGTATGTTGCAGATCAGCAGAGAAATGAGCAGAGGCTCAGATTGACACCTGGGCCATCTTGACACCTGGGCCATCTTGACAGTACCAAGTGGAATCTAAAACATTCTTGTCTTACCACATCTAGAATTACTTCAATTACTTACCCACAATATTATTGCCTTTCCAGTACACGTGTCACAGGCAGTACCTGTTCTGCTCACTACCCTAGGTGTAGAAAACTCTCTGAGGTAGGTGGGTCGTGGCCTCAGAGGAGATGCAGCAGTGCGCTCAGTGAGCAGCCTCTGGATGGATCCACACCCTCCAAATGAGATTCCCATCTACACACACACTGCTGCGTGCTCAGCTCCCACTTTGGCACAGAGTAAGCTTGGCCCTCGATGTAGCTATTGGGTACAGTTAGCAAACAACATGCAGATGAGGTTCCCAACATTTTTACATTCCATTTTTACCCTTAAAGAGAGATAATTCTCATTAACAGGTAAGGTTGGGTTTGTTTTTTTTTCCCTTCATTACTGAGACATGAGGATTAATGCCTATTAGGTACCTGACTGATAGAGGAATTACTGCTAGAAAAAAAATATATCCAACTTGACATGTCTTCTCCAGAGCACAGTAATGAGCTCTCCATACAGAATGTCTAGAAGCACAGCTTGATAAACATCCTTTCCTTTGGCCTGGGCCTTTCTCTTTCTGCTACTCAAAGCAAGAATCGCTAATCATAAATTTATAGGTGTGCTTGCACTCAAACCCAGCTCCAGGACAACTAATATATTTCATAATGTGGGGTATTTTATATCTCTCTATGACATTTTCTCTATTTTATGTCAGTCTTGGGATTAAGTAGGTAGGAAACCTGTAAAAAAAAATTAAATTAAAATTCTACAAACATTATTTTTGTCCACTACAGATTTGACAGTGCATAAGCACTTCTCCCACTAGATTCTTCGTGCAGTGTTTACTGCCCATTATTTAAACTTTTTTTTTCCCCAATAACCTTTACTTTTTTTTCTCACGTATATAGCAAATGAAAATATCATGACACTTCTTTTAAACACTTTGAAGTTTGCTACTGCCAGGAATAAGATCTGTCAGCAGAGCACACGAACTATTGCGAGGTCTTCTTGCACTTCTCTTAGCCATCTTACGGCATCTACAATGAGTCAGTGAATTCTGTCTGGGACTTTACCAAGAACATCTGCAAGTCTGGCCGGGAGGCTGTTCCATATTTGAAGGACTTGCCATGTTTGCATTAACACAATCACATCGTTATTGAAATACAATCACTCTAAATTAATATGATGCTGCTAGACCAAATGTCTCTTTCTCTGGGGTAATTAATTTCCCAAGGTCTCCTTTTCTTCTCTCTCATCAGCTTGTTTGAACCAAACAGGGCTCTGCTGCACTCTTACCATAGAGGGGTCTCTATTCTTCACTGACTCTTCCAATAATAATAAATCTATAAACCTCTATATCATAATTGTATATGTGCTATGACCTTCACTCTGGAGTCTTCATTGCTGGGGTGCCTGTGCCCTACCACATAATGAACACCGAGGTGAAATTATTTACTAGATTCTTACTAATAAGAAATTTCAAATGGGCTGTTAAACTCTTATGACTACTTTCTCCCTGCCAGTTATTACTTGTGACTAACTTCTGACCATTTCTAGGTTTCAGAACAGTGATAGGTAGAAAGCCAGAGATTCGGATATCAGATTTTTCTTTTTGACGTGGAGACGTTTCATTTCAACGCCTCAAGACCCTCTCATTTCAAACCTATTTCTGCATAATCTGGAACACTGATGTAATTAATCACATGTAATTGTACCGCGTTCTCATTAGCTATGCAAATCACTCTTCTTGTACTCTGTCCAATCTGTCACTGTCAGCCTTGCAATGCCATCAAGCATCTTTCTGCTCTATGTCACAAATGTAGACAGACAAAATGAGGAGTCAGCACTCACACTTGTGCCTCTGTAGATTCTGCTTTGCCCACAGATATAAAACCAGCTCCATTTTCCCTTTGATTAATCATTTGAGACTAGCCGGGTTACCCTTTTTCTGTCAAAATGACAGACAGAGGTTTTTATCTAAAACTTACACGGGCTCAGTCACAGCTGAGTGCTGAGGAAAACTTGCTACGAGCTCATGATGAAGTTCCCTGCTTGCAAGAATCACCTCCTACAGCAACAAGAAATTAACTAGGAAATGTGATCTATTCTCAGAGATGCCTACTGGCAGGGTTCTTTAATCTCTTTTGTCTGCTTGGTTTGGTAGTTTCCCTCAAATTAATGGAACTTTTTGCTCTGTACCTACCGGTGAAGAGCTGCTTTAGAGAGGAGCCAATTCAGACACGATCACTAGTGCTTAATGGCCTGCTGTTGCCTTTGACAGCATTTCACACCACTTTTCCAGAGATGAAGCGATTCTTCGTGTCAAAGATTACAAGGATGGCAGCAGCTGGGGTCTCAGCAGGCACTGAGGTGAGGAAGGACTCCCTTAAGTCACTCCTTTGGTGGCAGGGCAGGACACCTCTAAGGTGTCAAGGCAGTAAACTCAGACGGGTCCACTGCTTGGTCTTAACGTAAGGGATCAGCTAAGACAGTGGGGTATTTACATAGACAACCCACTGGTTGTAACAAAAAGCAGCGACTGAGGCACGTGAACCTTTCAACTGCCTATTTTTTTGTTCAAAGCTCCTGCATTAGCACCAGATTGATGGTTCCTCAGCTAACAAATGGAGTGAAAAGGAAGGTCGTCAAAAAATGGAAATAAAAGACAAACTCAAACATGCTATTTCATATGGAGGCTTCCTGACTAGTGCTTCTCTTTGATATTTTCTGATGTCTGCTCCATCACCTGTACGCTCGTCACACGTCATGACAACGAGATCGAGTGCATCTGCTTACAAATGATCACAATTCTGACCGTTAGAAAGTGCTGAGCTTAAAAATCTCACCCTTTTCTGTGGAAAATCTACAAAACGGAGAAACCTCTGCCAACATTGCTTTACCAAATTAAACTTTCTGATTAAGAGAGGGAAGAGGCTGTTGGGAGTTTTCTGGTGTTTGTTCTATTGTTGCTTAGTAGAATCTTACTCCAATCAATCTAGTAGGATTACCAGAAGAAAAACCTTTGTCTTAGCATAAGCAGAACAACAGTTATGTAACCCATCATCACTGTGACATCACCACAGCACAGGCCCACACTTTTCTCTAAGTAGCTTAGGCATTTTGTCATTCTATTCCTAAAAAAAAGAGGACTTGAAACCAAAGCCAAAGCTCATCACAGCGCTAAGTAATAGGTGCTACAACACACAAATTAGCGATCGTGCTGTCACTTTGGCAGTGGAATGCCCAGAAGTGAGGGGAAAGAAGATTCCTAGCTGAGGAAAGAATGCTCAACATACTCACTGTACCAATTACTTACTTGGCCACACTAACAGTTTATCGGTGCGGAAAATAAGGATATAATTTATGCAGCATAAGAAAGGAAAAGCCAACAGGGAATTGCACTTGAGGACAGTAAGTAAAAATGAAGCTAACGTAGGTGCAGCTGCTGGCAAAGGAAGGATAACTACATTATTTTTGGGAGTAGAGGTGTGTCTTTCGTGACTACGATTAATCACTATGTACAATTTCAGGCCATTCCTTCCTGCAGCACTGAGAACACACACTACAAAGCTGACAGAGACACCCAGTTATTTCAGCTGCAGATCTGGAACTCCCCCCGTGCCCCAGCACAGCCCTTTGCCACCAGTCACCACGCCAGAGGGGCGGGCGAGTACTCACCACAGTGACGTTGAAGGCGTACAGGAGATCAAAGGGAAGAGCAGCAATTAAATCAATGACAAACCAGGTGGTGACATAGTGGATGCAGATGGACCTGGCCTCGAAGATCACCTGCCCAGACTTGCTGACGTACGTCGTTCGGAAGTTTAAAATGATATCTGCTTGACAAAGAGGGAACACGGTCAGACTCCGGCATTTCCTCACCCCTTGGGATGGCACCAGGACCCACCCTTCCGCTAGCTGTTTTTCTGACGTATGGACAAAAAACCCAGGTGAGGAATCTAATCCTGAAATAAAAGACATATAACGGTCAGACATTCACTTACACAGAGTTGAAACAATTGATGCTAACATTTGTTCTTTGTAAGGAGTAAAAACATTTAAAACTCACCCATTTCCAAGAGATTTGAAGGTTTAAAAAGAAAACCATTCGTATCTCTTTAAACAGTACCAGATATTGTCATTTTTCTTCACAAAAAAATGCACAAAATCTGTTTCTGTTTCTTTTGAGAATAAAAAAAACCAACCCTAATTTAGTTAAAGGGTGTAACTGCAACTCTTCTGAGTGCTCTGTTCAGCACAGAGAACAAACGCCACCCTCAAGGATCCATTCATCAGCAGAAAAGTGCTGAACTCGCTTGAACAAAAGGGATTTTGGTGGAGAACACAAGAGTGATAGGAATTGCTTGGTGGCTCTTGCATTCGCTATGTTCCAGGATGAGTGTCTTTCATTATGAAAGATACTTTTGACAAGCCTTGCCCAAATACATTAGCACTCACAGAAAAGCTCAGCTCCTGACAACATAGTCTCAATTATTTTCATGTCCTACAAGACAAAGACTCTAATCTGTCCCCAAGCTATGCACCCAGTTTCCACTACCATTAGTGAGAACTGCTTGTGTAACTTCTACAGCCTCAGAAATAAACTGCAGTCCCTCATCAGCCTGGAATTTATGGGCAGATAATTCTCCTGCTGCCTGGCAAATGGCAATGCCTGCTGTCGATGCCCAACGTTCCAGAGAAAGAAAGGATCCCAAGTGCTAGGAAGTCACTCGGACTGGGGTCGACTCTCTTCTCAGTCACTAACAACTACAGGGTGATGGTCTTGGCAGCCTGAAAGCCAGAGAACTTTCTTTAATAGGCAGGTTAGGAGAGGCAGCTTTCTGGATGCTAGTCCAGTGGGTTAGCTGTGAATTGATACCCTGCCAGGGTATTCTTAGGTGTTCCAAGGAGGGAACTGCACCCTCTGTGCCCTCTGACAGCACTGGCAGCTTGGCCTCCTCTTGCCTGCTAGGTGATGCACACAAAGATGCACCTTCTGCTGCTGCTGCTTCTTCTCTGCTCCTGTAGGGAGGAGCCAGCAGCAGCTCCTGGGGCTGGCTCCACACCATACATCATACGTTGATTTTTCCACAAAGGAAGATACAGGCTTTGGAGTGTTGAAAGACAGCAAAAGAAATTACAAAATTCCTGTAAAATGAACTGCTAGCTCTGATTTTAAAAGGAGCTACTGTCTGTGACTGCAGAGGTGAGAAAGTTTCTACGTGGGTAATTTTCTTAATAGAACCTGCAGAAATATGACAGAAAAAAGCAAATCCAGAGAGTGAAGACACTTCAATCAGATGACTCAGCTTCTCACTACGTTCATCGTGTGAGAGGCAAATGCAGGTGGGTATTTCACAGGCACAGTTCACTTTACATCAGTGCTGGAGACAACCACGGGAATATCAAACGAGTTAAACATTCAGTGGGCAATCAGGCAACTGCTTAGGGCACTTCACTTTTGTTTTGACCCATTCCAAAGGGAAAACCTGAAACGTTTTCATCTGAAATTACCTCGTGCAGCATGACAATTCCCATAGGACACTATTCATCCACAGTAGAAAAAAGAATGATGGAAAAGCCTGCGTGCAAACTCACAAACAGTATGGTGAATAAGCACCTCAGTATTTCCTTGGAAACGACCAACGTGGTCATTTAAAAGACTTTAATCTTATAGAAAAATATGGCGCTGTTTCAATTCTCTGTTATGGGTTAGTAAACCCGATTTCAGACTTTGCTTGCAGCTATAATCCAAGTCAGTCACACTGGTTTCAACAGAGCAGTTTTACCTTTGGATACTCTTTGGAAGGTATTATAGCAAAAATTACATATGGGAAATGCAGCTCATTTCAGCCTATGGTTCTCCCACAGAGGACTCTCACAATGCTTTTCATACAGGAGTTCAGACACATTATTTCAGGAAAAAGTACTGCAAAGTAAAGTAGAAAAGTTTAAACTCTGATTATTTTATTCTTTTGTTCATTTTCTCTCTCTCCTAGAACCTGTCCTAAGCCTTTTCATGGTCAGGAAAAACATACTCACCTTTGCTTCTTTCTCTAAAATAAGAACTGCTCCACCTGCAAATTATCAGCAGATCTGAGCTGTGATTTGTCCCTGTGACAGCACTGAGTGGAATTATTACAATAAAAAACTAGAGGACAGATCTGTATGACTCTAGTCAGGGATTCTTTGCTATATGCACAAAGAAACTGAAAAAAACCCCTAGAAGATAATATGTAAAAGAAATTGCTTTGCTACAAGGCCACTATTAGATGTGACCTTGTCTGCTTTTTTGTTCTTTCAAGGTGTCAGAATTAAATGATTCCTTGAAATATAAATTTCAGAAAATGAACCAGATGACAAGCTGAAGCCTCTTAACTCCTACCCCACCTGTCAGCATAGGATATTGGATATTTGCATTCCTGCAGTAAGAGCTTCAATCTTATGTCATTGCCTTTAAATCTAGGGATTTTCAGCTGGTGGTCACTGGGTCTTCCAAGTGTTTGTGAAAGGTAATACAAGGAAAAAATAATTGAAGTGATTCTAGGACACATCCCTACATGAGGAATGTTTTAGCCATCTGCAGGGTGAAACTATGGTTTTCGACCTTTCTGGAGATCAGAAAGGAAGGAAAGAAAGAAGGAAGAATGATATTTAAAAAAAAAGAAAGAAGGAGAAAGGAAACAAGAAAGAGTAATCTCAGCTATACAGCTAAATTTGATTTTCCTTACCACCATGAAAGCAATATTATTTCCTCGTCTATATTACACAGTTGTGAAAACTTTACGTGTAGAAAAAAAATTAATTCCAAACAAATCCCAAACATGTCTTACCAATGATAAAGAGAATTTCCACTGCAATGTCACTGACAGTTGTGCTTCGAGTTGTAGACAGCTCATCGTGGCCAATAAAGCAAACGTTGTAAGGTACAGTCACTGCAACATAAAACGTTGCCAATAAAATCAGCCAGTCCCAGCCAGCTTTGAAAGTGCTAAAATGCAACAGTATGAATTTGGATTTCTTTGCATCCGAAACTTTGTATTCTGGAAATGCTGGTTTATCTACAAAAACATTCTGAAAAAGAGAGAAAGAAATTAAATGAGTCAGAGCCATCCTTCCATCATACAGGTGTATTTCTTCCAGTGAATAGGAAGTGGAACGACATCCGCCACACTCACAGGCAGGCAAGAGCCAATGCTCATTTTCTCCTGGAGTTCTCACGCTTATTTAGACAGACGGTTGTGTTGATGGGAGAACTTTTGTGAATGTTGAGGCAGGGAGAGGATTAATAAGGAACATATTAAATAGAACGAGAAGACAGATTTCATAGAAGATGGAATCTGTCAAACTCTTTATTCCTCCCTTGGGTGAATTCTGACAGAAGAGCAATGTTTGGCTGCCGGACTGAGAGGGTCTATAGCTGCACACTTGAGGACACAGAACTTTAAATAGGAATCAACTAATATCAAGGCACAGATGTTGCTGAAGACACCTCTACATGTTTTAGGGCTCTGAGGAGGTTGCTCTGGACTCGCTCCAGCCCGGTGCTGTGAACTGCAAAGCTGCTAGCACTTGGGACAACTCTCCCGGTTCAGTACGAGAATCCAGTTCAGGTGCCCGAGACTGCTGTGAACAAAGCACCCTTAGTAAGACCTTTTTATTTCTCTTTAGAATTGCACTTAGAGCTCGGCCAACATACCAATGTTCACGGTCAAACCACCAGAGTCACCTCACCGGCAAAGCTCTGTAGCCAACACCTCATTCTCAGGCATCATTTTTATACATTTTTATTTTTCATCTTTCAGAGTTTTACTGCAGCCAGCCACCCACCCTCCTGCAGAGCAGCGTGCGGTACACGAGCTGCCTTGGATTATTTACTAGCTAAATCGTGGCTTCCTGTCACTGTTCTCCTGGTTAATGCTGTTCCAGTAATGAAACACAGAACCACGTTCCGCATTCCACGAGCTAACATTACTCCTGATGCTGAAGTTAATCACTATGAACATAAAAAGACAACAACTGCATAAGGATGAACTTAATTGCATTTGCTTTGCTTGTCACATCCTTTCTCTCTGTGCGTTTCTCCCGAAATATTGATGCCCTTGCCTTCTCCATTCTTCCCTCTCATTCATGAATCTTTGGGGCTGAAATTTCATTGGCATCGGCATCAGCCCGTTTGTAATCACGGAGAAGAAAATGTTCCTTTTGCAACTTTCAAGTCCTAGCTCTAAGAACCAAGGCACTAGGGGCAGTAAATTAGTCTGACTACACTTGATTTAACACTGTGTAACATCTGCACGAGGATTTTGACGGTACAGAGAAGTCACTACAAAGTCCTGTTCCCCCAGAATATTAATGTGTTATGAATATATCACTGGAAGACCTGGCAATATTTTGTAGATTAAAAAAAAATTATTTTTTTTTTTTTTTTTTTTTTTTTTACCTTTTTCAACATTTAATTTTTTCTTTTTTTTACCCTTCTCCCCGGTGCCCTTTTAGCACACCACCCC
>JAOEGS010021973.1:0-14741 GCA_025447755.1 Corythornis vintsioides | reverse complement strand
ACTGGAGGAGATATTAAAGGAATTTCTGGGTCTCATTTAAAGTTAAAATACACCCCAGAAAACAAAACTCAAAGGAATTTCTCCACTGAATTAAAACATAATTCTATAAAATGCTATATCTAAATGAAACCAGTCTGGGTAGACAGATATAGATGCTCAAGCCCAGCACTAAGAGGTGCACAAGCAGAAAACTCTTCCCTTCAGAGAGAAGACACAAGCTACATTCTATACTCCTCTGACTGAAGCTACAGTCAACACAGACAAAAATCATCCTGTGAAATCATCATTAAAACCCCAATTAAGAACTCTTGGAGACCTCAGGTGGGAATTGTGCTGAGTATCAGCCCTGGGTTGGATTGGTTTGTTGTTTTGGTTTTTTTTTTCCAAGGCATAAATTTCACTTTAAGTGCCTGGAGAATGATGAAAAGACTCAGTTGGCCCTGGAGGGCAAATGGGACTTGAGAATCAAGCTGAAGTTTTAAATCACTCCTGGTGAAGAGGAAGGGAAGTTCTGCCCTGCCATGTTTTCCTGCAGCCTTCAGGGGCAGGGTTGTTGTGTGTGTGAACATCTCCTGGTGATTTAGCTCCATGGCAGTAAATCTGCCCACAAAATTTATCATCTGCAAACACTTGAAATACTCCCATGACAGAAATCACCAGCAGGAGAGGCTGGTAAAGACACTCAGAGAGAACAAAAACCAAGCCCTGAGTGTGGTACTGGTCCCCCTGTGGTTGGTATGGTGAGAATTCCTCAGAGAGGACCTGGGGTATTATGATGAAGGGAAGGAGAAATCAATTCCCCTTCCCAAGGAGGTTTTTCCCAGTTTATAAACTCTTATCATGTTTCAAAGCACAGGTTGTATGGGATTTTTTTTCTCCCCTATGAGAACTGCCAGGCTTTTCTAACTCCAATTCTACTCAGGAGGACACTCTGACTTTTCCACAGGCAACCTAAAGGCACTTGCTGGATCAACAGCCAGTGACAACTCTCCAAGTTCTCATTTCCTAAACATTCTGATGCTTTTTGATGTGCACAAAGCCAAACTAAAAATAAAATCTCAGTTTCTGATATGATGCCTCTCTCTTCTCTCCCATTCTAACAGGCACAGGTTCATTTCTTGCTTCTGGGGCATGAAGGCTGCCCTGCACGAGCTGGGGATGGCTGAATTACTTGTAAGTGCTAAAGCTACAAATGATTTACTCAGGTCTTCCCAAAGAAAATCCATCAGCCATATCACATCAGCCATAAACACCCTCTGTGCCCCACAAAATAAAAGCTTTGACCATGATCTAGGGATGAAAGCTTGGAATTCTCAGTGGCTAACAGTTTGAGTCCTATTGGAAAAATCAGATTTAACTAGTACTGTGTTTGGGGGGGGGTGTCTCTACAATTTATTTAGACATCATTTTTCAATATGTGCTGATTTTGTGCTAGTAAAACCTCCTCCTCTAATGCTCTGGCTGGGAAGCATGATGGGTGCTCTGTGGGGACAGCTTCTGCTTCCAGCTCTAGCCTGAATGGACAAAGGTTTGTAGTTTATAGCAGATAATCCACAATTTCTGGAACTAACAGGAGGAAATTGCACATTTAATGAAACAGCACCCCTCCAATTTCTTCCCCAAACTTTGAAGATGGGAGATGAGCAGCAAGCAGGACAGAAATGGGGCTGCAAATAATGAACATTTCAGCAGTAAACTGTATTTCTCCAACGTTCTGGGTGTCGGAGTTGCGCCGACACACAGAAATACTTCCAACCTCCACGAGAATCCCAACTCATGCTCTGTTTTCTCCCTGGTTTTTTTTGTCAAAGGTGTGGAAATGAAGAGCCCAGGAGGGATTCCAGGCTGGCAGGATCTCCTCTGCCCTCTTACCAGCACGTTGACAGTGCAGCTCATCCTGTTCTCCTTGTTCTCATCGTGCATGATGGTCCTGTAGTCCAGCAGCCTCTCCATCAAACGCACCACGAGCTTCACAAAGGTCTCTCCACTCTTGGCAAGGTATTTGTGTTTTCTGCAGTGCTCCAAGAGACTGAAAACCCAATTATTCCTCACACAAAGCAAAAAAAAAATCCCCACCCCAAACCTTGCCTCGGGTGCAATTCTAAGTATGAGGCATCATTAATGGATCTTTGTAATTTCTGGGCTACAAAACTCGTTGTAGTTTAATTGCTCTCACTCCTGACTTGCCTGGGACATGAATCTCACACTTACATTTTGTCAAACAACACTTTGTACTGTTCATCTCCTCTGCCTCCTTCCACTTCATGATCCAGTTTGGTGATGATCTCGTTTTCAAACTAGAATGAAACAAACAAGAGTAAAGACTCGGGCAAAGATTCCACACGGTTGCTGCAGCCTCAGTGCTCCACAGGTTGGTTGCTGAGATGTTTGGCCATGATCTGGAAGCTGGATTGGCTTGAAGAGCTCAAAGTCCCTGGGACTGGGCTGTCCACAGGGATCTGCTGCCCTGCAAGGACTTTCATTTCAGATGGTCACTTTGGGAAATGAAGTGTAAACGTTTGCATAGTGAGGTAAATGACAAGAAGGAGGGAGGGGAGCAAGGAGACCCCAAGCCAGTTTTCAATTTCAGTTTTTCAATTGCAAGCAAGACTAAGAGTTTTATTTGGGCAATAAGAGAAGAATGCAGACTTCAGTGGGTGAAGGAGTGTGTCTGAAATGGAATCTGGATTTTTCATGATTACAGAGGGTTTTACTGTTGCTGTTACATTCCCAAGGTGCAGGTAAGGAAGGAACACAGCCTGTTACAGAGGAAGGCTCACTCTGGAGCCCTCTAGTCATCTAATTCCCAATTCCTCATGAAATAAGCACAGTAGTGCCACAACCTCCCATCAGGAGCCCAGGTGAGAAGGGGGAGGGGACTGGGAGCCCATTAGTCAGTGGGAGTTTATTGCCAGAAGACCTGTCTTGTTTTCTCACTGTCACTGGCTTAAGCAGCCCCTGCCTGTTCTGAGGAGAAGCAAAGGGCCACCAGCACAAGAACAGAGTGTCCTAACATTTTGGAAATGTCAAGAGATGTACTTTGCATCTGCAGTTAACAGTCACAGCAGATCATGTGCTGATGGAAAAAGAATGGGCTGTCTGCAGGCTGATGTGCTTCCAGACCAGGACACACTTCCATAATGACCAGGCTCAGCAGAAGCTGCTGCAGGTGGCACTCAAGACCCACCTCTGTTCAAGCCATCAGCTTTTTTTTTCCTTCTCCACCTCTTGAGTTGCAGCAGTAACCTAACAGCATTTCTTAACTCTTTAGGAATTATTATTTAAACTAATAAAGGGAGAAATTGACAGGAGAGAAGGGAGAAATTCTTAACATGAAGGTGCTGTCACCTGGCCCAGGGTGCCCAGAGAGGTGGTGTCTGCCCCAGCCCTGGCACCATCCCAGGGGAGGTTGGGGGGGCTCTGAACCACAGGCAGGTGCCACGTGTGGCCACCCCACTGGTGGTGCAGGCAGGGGGGACAACAGTGGACAGGGAGACAGAGATGCTGGCCAAGTTGAACCTGCATAGATGAAATGTGGCCCTGGATTGTAAAGAAGTTCCTGCTCTTCTAAGAAAAATCCCTTTTCAGGGAGAAATGCATCAAACTCCAAAGCTCTGATGAAAGCATTTCAAAGGTGCTCTTCTGTTCCCCAAATGATTGATAGAATCAGAGAAACACTGGCTGGAGGAAACCTCAAACCCTCATCCAAGCTCCCAGGTGAGGCAGGATTCTTGGCAACATGAGATCAGGGTGAGTGTGACTGGCTGGGCCAAGAGCTGAGCATCTCCATGGCTGGCTGGATGACTCCACAGCCTCTCTGGGTAACCTCATCCCCTCCCTCCCTACTCACCTGCTGAAGAACTGAATGCAAAGTGAGGTGAAAGGAGGTTTTTAGTAGAATGGATCCATTCTTCACAAGATGACAGGCAAAGGAGAGCAGAAGACTAATGCAATCCACCCCCTCCAAGAAGAAACAGAAGAAAACTCCACAAGGATGTGTTGAGTCAAACTCTGAAGCAACATGATGATGATGAAACAGCCAAGGCAGAAAAGCCCTGTTCTCTAATGAGGCCAGAAAGAAATTGACTTTCTCTAGCAAGGTGAAAAATGACACTTGGTGCCAGCACCAGCCCTTTAGGTGATAGATTTTTTTTTTTTAGCAGGACATTACTCAGAAAAAAAGAAGAGCAATTATGTTTGTCATCCAGGATCTTCAGCAGCTTCCTGAGAGTAATTCTCTTTACACCTCTGTGAATCCAGGCTCTGTTGGGCCATCTCCCTCATGGCCTTCTTGGGCTGAGCTCAGCCTAGCCTCCTGGCATTCCAGGGCTTTTAAGGCTGATTTTCAATATCTCTGCTCTTCAAACACTCTTGATGCTTCTCAAGGAATTGCTGTGATGCAGATCATGCAAGCCAGATGACTCCACATTATTTAAACACACTTAAAACTCCTTCTGTGGTCTTTCCATCAACAGCAGTTGGGTTTAAGGAGCTTTTGTCTTCCATGATGGAAGAATGTGGCCCTGAGTGGCACAAGCTCTGGGACACTGCAGCTGGCATCTGTTGATAATCTGAATTTTTCCTTTCTTTTCTTTCTTTTTTTTAAATGCATAAAAAAGCACCAAGCAGCCTTGAAATGATCATGATGGAATTTACTCTCATGTGAAGAACACCACATTTTCCAGGTGACAGCCAGTGACCCTGAGCCTCTTTCTGGAGGTTTACTGGGTACAAGTGGCACCATCAACAACTTGAGCCTTGAGGGGTGATGTTAGGAAGATTACAGGAAATTATTATCAATTTTTCCTTGCAGTTGGATTGAGATTTCAGCTTCTCTTTAGGGTGAACTTGAGCAAAGAGTATATCCAAGACTCCATCTCTGGGCTGCAACCTCCTGTCTGGAGAAAATCAATGGATGGAAGCTATCTAGTGTCTTCAAGTGTCAGCTCAGCCTTTGCTTTTAGGTGTCCCTGAAGTGTGGCCAGGCTCTTTTTGTAGAACTGCCTGACAATTTAATCTTAAATTAAATGACACGTGTGATTTTGCACTTTCAGTGGGATTACAGAGGAGAATCTGCAGCATCACAGAAACCTGGACAAGTCATTAACTTGCCTTCTGCCTGCAAATCCATGGCACGGGGAGAAGGAGGTTAAAGCAGGGCTCAGAAGTGGAGAAAAGACTTCCTAAGGAATGATAGATTCTACCAGTCAAGAGAGATTCAGATTAACAAGCTACTTCTGAACTATATTGATTCCAAAGTCATTGATAACTAACAAGAAATTACACTGCAAATAAAAATGCTCCTCTGACAGTCTTGATGATACTGAGATTTACTGTTAAGTGATGAAGGGTCTTGTGAGGAGTGGCTGAGGGACCTGGGCTTGTTCAGCCTGGAGAAAAGGAGGCTCAGGGGAGAGAACTTCTCACTGCCTGACAGGAGGCTGGAGCCAGATGGGGTAGGTCTCTTCTTCCAAGGCAGAAGACACAGGACAAAGTGAAATAACCTCAAGCTGCCCCAGGGGAGGGTGAGGTTGGAGCAGAGGAACAATTTCTTCCCCTCCAGGGCTGTCCCATCTGCCCAGGGCAGGGCTGGAGTCCCTGTGACCCCTGGAGGGGTCTCCAAGCCCCATGTGGAGCTGTGGTGCCCTGGCAGGGCTGGGGGATGGTTGAACCTGATGAACTGAAAGGTCTCTTCCAACCAAAGCCATTCTCTGAATCTGTTTCTATGTTAGAGAGGAATTTAAAGGCTTTACTCTTTCTTCTGGCCTTTACTCCTTTAATTCTCTTGACAGAACAGTAGCTGGAGGTGCTTTAGCTGCACCCAAGGTTTTCTTTTAGCAATGATATGCATTCTGCATTAATTTGTTTAGCACTGCTGTGTGATTCTGCATTCTGCATTCATTGATTTCCATTTCTATATGCTGGTGCATTACAAATTCACTTCTTTTGCATCTCTATATGATTCTGCATTATGCAGCCATTGCTTATGCATCTCCCTATCATTTTGCCATCTTTCTGGCTATGGTTCCATTATCCTGTCATTCCAATCTGCAGAAAACAGCAGATGCTCTGCTGCATTTTTGGGGCTCTTTCCTCAGATCACTCCTTTTACACAACTCCTAGAGGGCAAGAGCCTGTGCAGGAGTTTGTGTGGCTGCATCCCTGATGCTAACACCACCAGACACCAAAGCCTCTCCTCAGCAAACTGCTTCACTCTGAAAACCAGAGATACTAGAGAGCTAAGTTGTTCCTGCTCAGCTCTGCAGGGTTGGGGGGTACCTCTGGCTGGACTTGGTGATCCCCAGAGGTTCCTTCCAACCCTTACCATTCCACCCTCTCTCAGATTTTACTTTAAAGGACAAAGGTTCTTCTTTCCTTCCTTCCTACTTGATGAGAAATGTGTTTCTGTTGAGGAAGACAGGCTGGGGTAGTGCTTCTCATTCAAACCCTTGCCTCATTTTGTTTACTTCAGGGGGGTTTTTGGCTCTTACAGTGAGCTACTTCTGCTAATTAATCTGCACCACTGGATCACAGACACATTAGGCTGGGAAAAGACCTCTGAGATCATCACATTCAACCAGAAGAGTGAAAAGAAATCTTTCTAGGATACTGTGCCATGAGATGGGGAGAATCCACTCAGCATCTCCCTCTGCCTCCTCCCTTATTCCATACTCATCCTCTTCTGGACCAGTGGCACCTCTCTGTGAATGGGTTCACCTCAAAGCAAGCAGAACATTCCATCAGTGATGACACCAGGTCCAGAAAAGGCAAGGTCAAGGTTTTGGGTAGGCAAATAAACAGGAGCTGGAGCTAAAGCAAGTGACAGCTGGGAGGAACTGCAGCAAAAGCAGGAGGCTGGGGCTTTGGAATGCTCTGAATTCCACATTTCAGCTGAGTGATTGCTTCAGGATGAACTCTGCCTCCTGCTGTCACCACGGGATCCATCACATTCACCTGACCTGGCCCTGACCAATCCAACTCAGTCTCTTTCATCACTCTCCTGGCTCTGACATGTTCCCTTTGATCTGGAGGCTTTGCTGGCAAAACAGGCAAAGGGAAAAAAGCAGAGTGGAGACTGAGGCATTTGCTGCTATAGGGAAGCTTCAGTCCCACACTGGTTTGAGCACCAGCTCCATGCTTTCAGCTACAGGCCACTTTGAAGTCTTATGTAGGCTTCAAAGCACCTGAGAAGACTAAAATGGGCAACTCCAGCTTTTAATTCACTTGGCCTTTAATTTAGTCCTGTAAAAATGAAGGGAATTCATCTTCTGGGTTTTCTGTGGTTGATTGGTTTTTTCCTCAGGGCTATATGTACTGGAAGGACAAAAAACCCCATTCTGTCTGCTACTGGTTTTACAAGGCAAACCCATTCATACTGAAATGAGAAGCACCTGTTTGTAGCACAAACCATCACAGCATTGGAGTTCTGCACTAAATTGACATTCCTCCCCCACAAATCAGGAGGTTTCTACAGCTGCTGGAGAAATGCAGCCAATCTAAACCCTCGTTGATGTGACTGATAAGGTTAGATAATTGGATTGCTGGCAGATTAGTTTACTAGCAGCCAACCATCTGCACCCAGAGCAGGGTGCTCAGAGCCCCCCCAGCCTCCCCTGGGATGGTGCCAGGGTGGAGCAGCCACCACCTCTCTGGGCAGCCTGGGCCAGGCTCTGCCACCCTCAGCACCAACAATTTCTCCTTCTCTCCAGTCTAAACCTCCCTGATGTAGTTTAAACCATCCCCCCTTGTCCTGTCCCAACAGGCCCTGCTCAAACTGTCCCCATCTTTCTTCTAAGCCTCCTTAAACTTCTGAAAGTCTCTCCTGACCCTTCTCCAGGTTGAACAACCTTGTGTTTGAGACAGTCTCCCAAAGCACATGTGTCAGTGAGCTCCTAAGAGATGAACTGGATAGACTGTGAGATGGGTGCCAAAACTGACCAATTAACTATCTCCAGGGTGGTGGTTTAATGACTCTGACTGAAAGACAAAGACAAGAAGAAATGAGAGAGAAAAGCAAGACCTGAATCTGGGGTAGCATTGCAAGCAGTGACAAGATGCTGTGGCAAAAGGGAGCTGGTGGCCAGCAAGCTGAACATGGAGAAGCAGTGTGTCTCTTCCATGGAAGCAAACTAGAGCCTTGGTTGCTCCAAGAAGAGTAGAGCTAGAGAACAGAAAGGATTATTCCACTTCTTGGGCAGAGTTGGACCACCTTGGCCAGCCTTGGCTCCACCAACCATGTCCACAAGACAGCAGCTACCCTGACAGAAGGAATCTTTGGTGAGCACCTGCACTCCAAACCATCTCTGACTCCAGCACGAGGTGGTTTTGCTCCTCAAAAATATGTTGTGTGACATATTTAAGACCTTCATTTATTAATATCACCCAACTATCCCACACAAAGCTGGTTTCCTTCTGCCAGGAAGATTCAGGGCCATAAATGCAGCTATAAAGTTAGCCTCTGATTTTTCACAACCCATCTAATTGTGCAAATAAAAAATGACAAGCAACAAACCAGAGCATTTGACAGGAAACTTGTTTTGATGGCATCCCAGAGAGCATCTCAATCTTTACAGCAGCACTGGAGTCAAGGAAGAACAATGATGTGATGATTGGATGGATGCAGAACACAGGTCACCACCTTTTCACCACCACCCAGCACAAAACAAAGTCCTGAAGCTGATGCCATTCCCCTGGCTTAAGTCTCTCCACATAGATATTCATTTCTACTGCCTACAGATTTTAAGAGCTGGGTAGGAAAATGACAGAATCATGGAATGGCAGGGCTTGGAAGGGAGCTCTGAAGATCTTAAGTCCAACATGAAAAGAACCCCCTGACACTGGCTGGAGAGCTTTTTTCCCTCAGAACCCATCAAATGGAAAAGACTCTGAAAATTATAAGCCCAGAGATGAGAAGTTCTTACAGGTTACAGTTTCTTTTCCCCCATTATCAGGTTGCCTTGCTGTCCAATGTAACTCGGAAGCAGACTCCTTTTCTGAGTCACACTGGAAATTCAAGACATCACTTTGTTCTCTTTTTGTATCCTAATGAAAGGTTTCATTTCTTTCCTGCAAATTTTGCCTTCACTAAGAACTTCAAAACGACAGATAAAAAAAAATAAATCTATAGGCACTCAAGACTTCTAGAAAACAAGCAAATCCATAATTATATTCAGAGAAAAAAAAGCAGACACAATAAAAACCCTTGTGTGTTTTGTCAGAGAACAATTAAATCTTCTTTACAAACTTGAACTAGCCACTGCTTACCATCTGGAAGCTTCTGGTGGAGTGAAATTCACACTGCATCATGTCAAAGAAGATGGGGATGGTAGCTTTTCTAAGTTCAGTTTCAGGGATGAGGGTCATTTCCAAGATAGGTCCCACCATTTCTGGGATGAACTTGATTTTGTGCTGACCTTTAAGAGAAAAGATGGGATTGAGAGGTCACAAAAAGCAAATTGAGAGCATTTCCCTCCAGTCCTGACAAAGGTCTGGGTGATTAAAGTCACTCAAGCTCCACCCTGAAGATAAAAAAGTGAATTTAACAATGGATTGGAATGAGGGGAAATATCAGGAAAGGCAGCATCATGAATCAGACAGGGAAGATTTTCTCACAGTCACCTCTGACTCCAGGGATCAGCTGAACCTCTCTCCCCACATCCACATCCTTCTTGTGTTGGGGTCTCCAGAGCTGCTCTCAGTACTCCAGGTGGGATCTCATCAGAGCAAAAGGCAGTTTAACTCATTTCTATTCCACTGCACTGCACCAGCATGGCAGTCACCACAGCAGCCTGTAGCTGGCAGCTTCAC
Source organism: Corythornis vintsioides (assembly GCA_025447755.1). Lineage (NCBI taxonomy): Eukaryota > Metazoa > Chordata > Aves > Coraciiformes > Alcedinidae > Corythornis > Corythornis vintsioides. The sequence goes on along the minus strand of JAOEGS010021973.1, from coordinate 4,934 downwards.
TCTTGACCAGAACCAACATCCATCTCAACAAACATTCTCAAGAAGAAACCCTACACTAACAAAATGCTGCATTTTGGGTTTTTTTTTTTTAGCTGATATAATTCCAATTACTTGATTTCACAATCCTATTAGCATTAGCAATCCTATCAGGGCAAATTAATACCCAACTAAACCCTCTGCTCTGGCTGCTGCTGGTTGTGGCTGAGGAATATCAAGTGAGAGGGGCAAAGCTTTCCCCTGTCTCTTCAAAGCATTATTAGGTTTGGCCTCTCAGGTGACAGGTTTCTTGTATTACACCTGAAAAGTGTCAGAGTTGATCTTCCAGGAAACAAATAAGAGTGACAAAAGTTATTTGTCAGGCACAAACTCAATGTGAGGGAGCTCTCTGGGAGCCACAGGGGGGTTTTCCATTGCCTGGAGCACAGGGATTCCCTCAGAAAAGTTGCTTTTAAATGAGAGATGTTAAAAAGGCTGCATTCACAAGAGTTTTTCCAAATCATTGATCCCCTTTTGTTCCTCTCCAGGGCTTATAAACTTCTAGCTCAACACCAGAGTCACTGAAGAGCTGATTGGATGGGCAAAGGCTCAAAACCCACAGACCTCACCTGCCAAGGTGCTCAGCAGCATCTCCAAGGAGGACTTGCTCCTGACCTCACAGGACCTGGCTGGCAGCAGTGCACTGGCACCCTGGGCTGCACCCCCAGCAGCGTGGGCAGCAGGAGGGGGGATCCTGCCCCTCTGCTCCCAGGGCTCTGGGGAGACCCCCCCTGCAGTGGCACCATCCCAGGGGAGGTTGGGGGGGCTCTGAGCACCCTGCTCTGGGTGCAGATGGCCCTGCTCCCTGCTGGGGGGTTGGACTGGGTGACCTTGGAAGGTCCCACCCAACCCAGTCTGGGATTTCTCCTCACTCACTGACTAGATGGATTAGCAGTGCTGCCTCCCAGGTAATCAGCAACTGAGCCTTTAAATCAAGGAGGATAGAAAGCCTCTCTGAATATGAAATTCAGCAGGACTTGGGGGAACAGAAACAATTGAGTTAGAATCACAGAATGTCAGGGGTTGGAAGGGACCTAGAAAGATCATCCAGTCCAACCCCCCTGCCAGAGCAGGGTCACTTAGATGTTAGTAACATCACCTGGACATTGCACTGTGAAAAACTCCCTTGTCTGCAGTTTGAAACCCACTGAGCTCTGCACCATCTGGAGAGTGGCTCCCACCAGAGCTCATGTAGCTTGGCTGCAAAGAAAACCAAAGGAAGGACCTTGCCCCAGTGGTGCAGCTGGTTTAGGATGGGAAACACTCATTTAGGATGAGAAACACATCCAGCATGGGTGAGGAATACCATGGAGAAAGGGTCTGTCCACCAACTGGGCCAGGGGGGAGAGGGTTGAGAGCCCCATGTGACCCCCTTCTGATGTGACACCACCACGTGGTTGTGATCCAGGGTGATGCTGTGCCACAGAAGAAAAGATTAGGGAAAAAAACTAGAATATGAAAGGAAAAGCTCTTCCCCTGGTACTCCAGAGCATCCATCCCAGCTGCCTGTCACAGGCACCACTTTCTGCTCAACAACCCACCAAGGAATTGGCCTTTTTTCCCTCACGAGTGTGGGAACTCCCACACACAGACTCAAAATGTGACAAGGCTGGAAGAAAACTGAGGATTCTCTTCTGAAAAGTAAATTGTGCAGATGCTTTAAGAACCAGATAAAAAAAAACCAAACCAAACCAAAGCCATACAAATATTCTTTTCAACCTGCAAAAAGTTCCCCCTGCAGTGGCTCCTGCCTCGCCATGTTGCTCCCACGTGAGGAACGCCAACCCAATCCAAGGTTTTCTCCATGGGCTATCCTGTGATTTTTCAGCTCCTGGCTTCTCCCAATTCAAACTTGGGCCTCTGAGTGATTTGCCAGCACCTCCCACCCTGCTCTGCACATGCATGACTAATCCAGAGAGCCTTATCTGTAATGACCACTATTTACGTAACCCTGAAAGGCCGGGTCTATTTTTAAGCCTGGCCTTCCCTCCAAGGACATTCCTGTCCCTGCCAAGACACCTTTTCTGACATCAGGCAGCAGCAGGGAAGGGCCATGCCAGTGGGCAGCTTGCTGGAGGCCAGTCAGCAGCACCCCATTTCCCTCCAGGAGCCTCACTCACCCACCTCCTCCTCTGTTCAGACATCAACGCTCGAAGCCACCTCATCCCAGTTGGCTTTCCTCACCAGTTTACCACAAGGACATGATTGGAAATGTCACAACCATTTCTTCTGGAACGTGGGGCTGGTGAAACCATCAAGCCCTGAAAGCTGGTGCAGGTGAGCCTGGTGTCAAGCTGTGTTTCTTGGCTGCTAGATCACCTCCCCTAAAGCTCTGCAGCTCCCGTTGGTGCAGCTCCACGTTCCCAGGAGGTTCCTTTTTCTGCCTCTCTGACATTCACTGTCTCACCAAGGGCTGAGGAGCCCTGGATCCTGCCTCAAAATAACACCTGCTTTTCAACTTGAGGTTGCAATATGCAAGGGGAAAAGCCCACACAGGCTAACACACACTGGTTATGGAGCACACAAGGGGAAAAAGCCTGGGAGTGCTTTTAGGAAGGGCTCTGCGTGCTGGGACTGGGCTCCCTGGAGCCATCCTCACTGCTTCAGAGCACTCCAATGTGAAGCCCTCACCATCAAACCCAGCAGGAGATCCAACAGGACAGCTACCACTAGGATTTAAATAGAAACTCTTGTCAGGCTGGATCTCTCACACGTGGTTCCCTGGTTCAAACAAAGAAAAAAAAAAGCAGAGTCCTAAATGACAGGTATTGAAATTGTTGCTCTTCGTGCTCTTTTTTGTTTGGTTTTCTGCTGACAAAAGTAGGAAGGTAGGAATGTTGCATCAGAAATATTTGTGTTTTACTGTTTCATTTCAGAAAACAAATTAAATGTGCATTATAGCTGGAGGACTGTCTGCTAGCTAGCTGGGGAGTTTTAACTCAGCAGACACGATATGTTAACTGGGGGGTTTAGGAACAAAAAGTGATGAGAAAAAAATCTTAATTTTTAAGGCTTATCCATACCCTTTAGAATCACAGAATCATTCTGGTTGGAAGAGACCTTGAAGATCATCAAGTCCAACAATTAACCCAGCCCTGCCAGGGCACCACTGCCCCATGGCCCTCAGCACCACAGCTCCAGGGCTTGGAAACCCCTCCAGGGATCCTGGGGACTCCTGCCCTGGGCAGCTGGGACAGCCCTGGAGAAGCATTTTGAGGGCTCATTTAATAGATAAATCAAAAGCCAGTGGTGTTTGACTTCATCATACCTTATGCTCAATGGCATAGTCATAAAATGATATGCTGGAGCATATGTAAGATGGAGATCTTTTCACTTCTGGTTTTGTTTCTGAACATACACATGAATAATTTGACTAATGCAGTGCAACTTCTAAGGTAAAAGTGTCAGGTGCCCCCAGCTCAATTCCCCTGCAGTGGTAAATTAGAATTCTTTTTGAATTGATGCTGTGACACATGTGAGATTGGTGAAGAGCCAGAAGTTAAACGTGCCCAGTGTAGTACAAAGAAGAGGAGAAAAAGCAGGTGGCTCAGAAGTACAATGGATACCTCAGATTGGGGTCCTGCCTCTGGTTTACCCTCCTCTTGCAGCTTTTGTTGGGAAGAGCAGCAATTTACCAAGTCCCTCAAGGTGGGAGATTTCAGCAGTAATGATCCCAGGCACTTAGAGAATCACAGACATTAGAGCTAGAGGAGGTCACTGAGACATCTACCTGGATAATCTCAGTTTATAAAAACTCTGTTAAAAAAAAATCAAAGGCTTCCATGTCAGCACAGGAAGGAATATTGAAGGAAACACAAGCCCTGGTGGCAATTGATTCCCAAAGCTCCAGGGGAAATGATTAGCAGCTCCCTGTTAATGGGGGAAAAACTGAACCCTAGAGCAACTCAACAACTTGTCTGAGTGCAGCAGTGAAAAGCACAATGCACCCTGCAGTCCCCAGCCAAAGAAAATCACCTCGTGGAAGAACAGCCAAACACACAGCTACACACACAAACATTTCTGCTTCCCAGATTAAGAATCCAAAGCTGCCAGAGAGATGAAAGAGAGCAGAAGAATACAGATTCTGAGCCTGGAATGGGGAAGGATTTGGCTAATGATGACCAAAGAGGCTGGCAGCATCCTGAGCTGGATGTCCCAGCATCAGGCACAACCCTGGTTCTATCATTGGTCTGTCAAATGACAGATCAGGAGAGGATGAGGCTTTTAATCTGTTCTCCAGACACTTAATTCATGAGAGATGCTTCTAATAAACAGTGAACTCAGCTGCTCTCAGAAGCCTTTTCTCATCATTCCAGCAGAGTGGATGCAAACCCTGTGATATCAAATCCTCACAAACCCTTGCATCCCCTCTGCTTATATATGCTGATTTTTTTTCCCCCCCAAGTTTCAGCAACAGTTCAGCTACAGATACAAGTGAAGTGGCAAATGTATTTCCTTCTGATAATTTCAGCAACTTCTGATAAAACTTGGAAGGGCTGAAGTGTCTCTGCTGTTAAGCTCAAGAAAATGAAATCTGGCAGATGAGTACACTCAGCTTACAATAAATACTCAGCTCCTCATGCAATTCAATCCCCATAAAGCTCAATTTTACCCACAGAACAGCACAGCCTGGAGATCCTCAGACACACCTAATTTACCTACCAACTCCAGGGATGCCCAAGTTCCCTTTTTTTTTTTTTTTGCTGATCATTCCAAGTCACTCCAATACAGCCAAAGAAGACTGAAAATCAGATTTTAAGCAGAATTTCCAGGCTAAGTTACTGATGTTGTTGGACACATTCATAATGCTGCAGTCTCAGGGCAGCCCCTGCTGTCTGAGAGATGTCTCCTGGTCACCCTAGGCAAGACACCTCCCTCTCACTCCAAAATGAACTTTC
>JAOEGS010021972.1:160953-172948 GCA_025447755.1 Corythornis vintsioides | reverse complement strand
TATATATAAAAAGATAATTGCAGATTGTAATACACTCCGTCAGGTCCTGTGTTTACAAAATATAATACAATCTTCAGGTGTCCTGGGAAGAAGCTTTTGTTATTTTTCACGGGATATAAATGATGGATGGAGTCACCAGGGGGATCGATAAGAGGCTGCCACAGTGGGAGGTGATGATGTGTCACCTCACACTTTCCCTGGCAGGAGCTTACAAGAGGAATGGCAGGACTGGGATGCTGGTTAGAAACATTTCTAAGTTGTGGTCTTCTCCTGGGTGCTGCTGCCAGCTGCACTGGAGCTCCCATGGGAGCAGTGGGGAGATTATAAGAACTGGGAAAGAAGAGCAGTTGCCACTTTCACAATTCCATTGAAATTAATATGTTTTTACAATTCTATTTGTTCGCAAAGAAATCTCTCCGTGAAATCTTTAACGTGTAACACTCGTGTTCTGATCACAGGCCTACCCGTAATCCTTCCAAGGCCTCACATCTCCTCTTACAGAGATGTAGCCCGACCCAGCATCGCCACTCCAAAAACCACCTGCTGCAAGCAAAGCTGGGAGAAAGGAAAGCCAAAGGTCTCCAGAGTAAATTTCCATTCCTAGGCTGCTAAAAAAGCACAGAGCTGACAGAAAGGTAATAAAGAAGAAACCTTCTCTGCAGGAGCCACCAATCAGCAGAATATGATTAGACCGAGATCATGATAAAAAGATATTTTCCCAAAAAAAGCTTCTGCAGCAGCAGTAACTCACTAACAAAACACCTCACGAGCTGCTCACTTGCTGATGTAAGAGAGATCTTAATCCTCCTAGAAAAATCACCGGAGATGAATAAAAAACTGTGTTTATTTTATACGTTATTTTAAAACCTTTTCCTGTTGATAAAGTCTCCACATTTCCAGATGCTTTTGAGACTTTATATATCATGGCTCTGATAGTAATTAAGAGAACGCTACATGAATCCATCTGACATAAATTATATTTTTGTGCCAGGATTATGCCATGCAATATTTCCAGCTGCATTCTTTTTGAAATGCTATTACTGCTTACAGAAACGTAAAACAAGCCTGTCATTTACCTTTTCCTCACTGTACCGAGCACACAGAAAACATAAAAACACTGAGAGCATTATGAAGCATTTCTAATTCACTTTGACTACAAGAAGTTAAACCAGTTTTCCAGGTCAGTCCCTGAACTGAGCACCAACATGAAGCACAGATGGCAGCGCTGCTCAACGTGCATCACACTGGCCAACTCCCCTCCTGGACCACTCTTTTCACCAAGTGCTTCGTAGCCTGTGGCACTGGCATGACATTGCTTCTGCTGATTGATTCATCTCACTCCTTGAGTTACACATTAGAAATGACAACAACAGTAAAAAGTATGAACAGAAAGAGAGAGGAGTGAGAGAAGACGGGAGCCAGACGATGAGCCTTGCTATAAGAGCAAGTTTTAGCCCAGTGATCTCAGCAGAGGCAGCTGTGGGATTTGTCACAAAACCGTTTAGATCTCGTAAGGCTGGTGTGAACGCATTCAGGAGAGAGAAACTCTAATACCATCTGCTTGACCTAGGTGGCACTCAATGGGCTGTTTGCCCTTTGGGATTTTTAAAAGCACTCTCAGGGATTTCTCTGCGTACAAGACCCTCATGACTCATCTGCCATTTTTTTTGGCTTTGCTTTAAAGCCACTACTCAAAATAAATAATACTCTACTGTGTGAGCAGTCCTGTTATAAGCCAAGAGACCATACATAAGGTGAGGTAGATCACTGTGATTAAAGGATTGCAGCACTTTTTTCTTAATCAGCAAGTCACAGTTGCTTTTCAGGTACACAGTACCATGTCTGCTCTAACTAAAGAATGAGATACTTTTTCCCTCAACAGCTCCTTTACTTCTGGTTCCTCTTTTTTCTGACTCACAAACTTCCATATTATTTCTGTTTTCACAAAGCTCAACTTGGCTATGAGAATATTTTCTGTTCTTATTCTGGGGCGTCATATGAGTTCTTGTTTTTCAAGATAGGAACAAAGTTAAATCATACCAATTCCAGACACTGCAAATACAGAGGAAAACGCTTACAGTCAGGAACCATGGGGAAAAAAAGAATCTCAAGGTGCTTGAAATTCTATATAGACAGGATATATACACTGTGTCCTATCCCTGCTGAAATCTTTGATTGCTTAGGCAGCATTCTATGTCAACATCCATTTCAATAATACCCTAACTGGCTCAGCAGCCTCCTCTCATTTACCAGATTCAATCATTTCTTGCTGATGGAAGGCAGAAATCACAACTAAAAGATGCCATTTACAGTATATTTCTCTCATGACTGTAATGTTTTATCACTTACAATCTTTTGGACAAGATTCCATATCTTGCTCAATGTGTCATGAAAAGAGAAAACAAACATGAGGCAGCGGCAGCTTTGTCACATCTTTACTGAACTCATTAATCATTGTTTGTACTGTTAGTGAACCAAAAACCAGACAGGACACAGCAAAGACCCAGAATGCTGCCTGAAGCCTTGGGGATTTTGGTTTTTTCTCCCCAGTGCAAATAATTTCCCTGTTATTTCAAACTGCTAGAAGTCACATCTATTATTCAATTATTCAAATACTTCTGTATTATCCATATTTTATGAGCCCAGAGTAAAACCAGGTTAAATGGTTTGTGTCAGATTATGAGTCTAATCCAGGAACTCCAAGCAATCAAGTCAGATTATCAGTACTTCATGCCTTTCTCAGAGAAATCCATTACACCAAAAGGTGCTGATCCTGTACAGCTGAAAAAGTGTACAAAAACTGTCATTGAACTGAACAATAACACTTTCAGATAAACCCTATTTAATCTTTGTTGCAGTAGGAAAGAAATATATCTAATAAAAAGTAATGTAAAACTCTTTACGTATCTCTTTTCCTAAAAAAAACCCCCAAAAACCACAATCCAACAAGCCAAACAAGAAACAAAACAAACAAAAATACCCCTAAAAAATTAATGAAAACATTCATTTACAGAAAACACTAATTTTCAGAGTGCTTTGCTGCTATATATATTTCTGGCTGGATAAATACATTATTTGAACTAATTTTCTTTCCCTGCACATTCTGTGTGCTAAACTGAGGAGGAGGGAGATCTGGTTGGTTTTTGTAGTAAGAAACATTCATTCAAGGAACACCCTCTGATGTGTTTATGGCAACATCAGCTAATGACTATTCATTACATCAAGCGAACATATTTACAACTTGCTCCCCAGGTCTGATGATAAGAGCAACAACAAAGCCATTAGGAATGGTCTGAAAATCCTGCAAGCATGTCCCCCTGGAAAGGTACAAATGATGCAGTTTCCCAGATAGTCTTCTCATTTCTCTTGGAGAAAGGCCTTGGTTGTCAGAGATGTTTGGCACCTAAAATTCAGTCCAATAAAAAATTGCTGCTGGAGGCTCGAAACCAAGAACGGATTTTGTAAAACTATTAAAACCCCACTTTGCAAAGACTGCTTGTCTTGCTACCATGTTATATCTTCAATTTCCACGACAAAAAATGCATATAAAACATAAAAGACATGATAGATTTAAGTCAATATCTTCCAAGGAAACTATCAGTGATAAAATGCAGAGCTGGATATGGCTTATTCACTGGGTGTGCTCAGTGGCTGCCATCAACATCCCCTTTCCAACTTCACCTCAGCTCTGCTATGCCCTTTTCGTAGCTGATTTCTCACCTACTATACTGCCCACATCCTTTGCACTAAGATTGTGGAAGCCAAAGAGGGGGTGTTTTAAAGGAATTTTCCTTAACTTTTTCATGTAAGACAGATCAGAGAACTCCCTGTTCACCATGCATGAAGACTGAGAGTACTTAAACTCTGCAAGGGACTAGATAAACAAGACAATATCAGATTCTCATTACTGCTGTGAACATTATTCAAGCTCAGATTTATAGAAGTAATTAAACTAGAAATAGCCATTATGGTAATCAACTTTTCTACTTACATCTAAGACAAAATCCAATGGATCATGGATGATCTTTAGTATCCCCACCTCTCAGCCTGATTCTTTCAATGCCTAATTTTATTTGTTCACATCATCCAAAATCTCAGGGAATTTTATTTACTACTATTTCATCAATTGCTCCTGAATTCTCATCACCTTCATAGACCAGGTACATCAAATAATAAGCAGAACTCAAAGGCTGATCATGAAAGGACAGCCATTTCTGAACCAAATCTCTGAGCATCATTTAGGCTGTTAATTAACATGAATGAAAAAAGAATCAAATGCTCAAGATCAGCCACTCTTTCAGAAGGGACACAAAATTGGGATCTTTACTTTCTGGTGATGCCAGAGGAAAGGGGACACGTGCCCAACAATAGTCAACCACACACCCTGTGTATTTGCTGTAAGCGAATAATTGACCTGCAGACGCGAGACGCTAAAAATCAATAAGCGTGCCTGTGGGGATTCTGCAATTTACCCTGCTGTGAGACAGGAACTCCAGGGCAACTGGTTATCCACAGAGGGTATGATTACCCAGCATGAAAAGGAATTTAACGACCTTGCAATGCCCTCTCTTTGATAGCCACTTGTTCCGTATGATCAAAAAGTAAGAGGCTGCGTACCACACCATAGAGTTAATAAACAGTTTCTCCAGGAAATCTCTTTCTGAGCACCAACAGACTACAGATTTCTACAAATACAGTTGACCTTTACATAACACTTAATTCCCAGGTGGTATCTGAAAATGATGGACCCATCTGTAAAGTCATTCTTTCAACAAATTAAATGTTTGACAGCATCCAGCAGATTTAACTTTCATCTAAGCAGAGATAGAGTGACTTGCCCTGTTTTCAACAGCCTGAAATCTGAAGGTGAACATACTGATTAATTATCTCTGTTCTTAAACCACTGCCATTTTTAAGATAGAGCATCAGCTATCTAGTGAGGAATATGTCTATAAAATAAGGATTAAAAAAAAACCCCAGAATTGAGTAGATGCTTTATTCGAGATGAAAAGATAGGCAGGTGTCAAAATTTGTCTTTGATAACACACCATCCATCAATTTGGAGTCTCTTCCCAAAGTTTACATTTTTCTTTCTACATCTACAGCAATGACATTTCCCACAACATATCATGCTACACTTTATATTCTCCTGTAAAAGTAATTTTCATTCCTCTTTCTAAGTTCATACCCAAACTTGACTTAAGCGTTGCATTTTTGATCAAGTAAATCACATAAAAGGTACACAATAGGCAAAACTGATTTCTTTCCTATTTGAAGCTCCCCAGTGATTACTAGCAAAAAGCAGAGCATATCCCATTAAGAAGTGTTATGCTTCTGTATACAAACTTTACTCTTAATGGCTTGTTCTTTCAGAATAAGATTACTTCATTAGCATGGTGGAATGAGTTTCGATAAATGAATGGTACCTATATTGTCAGTAAAGCTGAAATACTATTACATACATACTTCTCTAGGGATATTCAAGTAAGATTTAAATCAATTCACAGAACATTTTTTATGATATAAAAAGGGGAAAAAAACTGGTACATCTGGTGTGAGCTGACCTTCCCCTGGGACGTAAAACTATTGATCCCATTTTTTCCAGCATCTGTTAGATGTCATGGCAAATGCAATTAAATATGCACTATGCTGTAATTCTCATTTGTCATGCTTTCCTGCAAGCAGAAAGCACCTTTCCAAATTCTAACATTTACCCCTTATAATACCTCTCCTCACTGTCAAACAATAACAGCTGGACTTCACTAATCAGGAGGAAAGTTCACTTTACATTCCTTTCTGAACTCAGACCCCTGATGTTGCTCTAATGAAGAGATGACAAATTCCTCTCTTCTTCTTCATCTGATTTCTTTATCATCTATAGGGCACTGACCTGCTCAACACTCAAATTCTCAGGCGCTAAATGAACAAGCTCTAATTAAAGCATTTACCATCACATCACAACAGTGTCGATTAAGTAAACTAAGTACTTTAACACCAAGAAAAAGCTGTTGTTAGTATGTTGGAAGACCACCTGCATTCACTTCCATTTCATATGATACCTTTCCGGTTTTGAAATAACTTGGTATCACAGATCCAAAGGATTTTAAGTGTAAACTTTGTTTCACTAACCAATTCAGTGATGTGTGCATTATATGCATAATAGACAGTCTTTTATCTGTACTCCAAACAAAGATCATGCTCCAGATAACTTCATTATTAGCCAACAATATACACACCAAGCTTTCTATCTTTTTGTACACAGGTGAAAAACGGATACCTGTGATGAGTGGTGTCCCCTCAAAGGTCAGCACTGGGTCCAATATTATTCATTATATTCATCAATGATCTGGACGAAGGGACAGAGTGCACCCTCAGCAAGTTTGCTGATGACACCAAACTGGGAGGAGAGGCTGACACAGCAGCAGGCTGTGCTGCCATCCAGAGAGACCTGGACAGGCTGGAGAGCTGGGCAGGGAGAAATTTAACGAAATGTAACAAGAGAAAGTGTAGAATCCTTTGTCTGGGGAGGAGCAACCCCATGCATCAGTACAGGTCAGGGGCTGAATTGTTGGAAAGCAGCTCTGGGAAAAAGGACCTGGGGGTCCTGGTGGACAGGAGGATGACCGTGAGCCACAATGCACCACTGTGGCCAAAAAGTCCAATGGCATCCTGGGATGCATTAAGAAGAGTGTGGCCAGCAGGTCAAGGGAGGTTCTTCTCCCCCTCTACTCTGCATTGGTGAGGACCCATCTGGAATACTGTGTCCAGTTTTGGGCACCCCAGTTCAAGAAGGACAGAGAGCTACTGGAGAGAGTCCAGAGCAGGCCATCAAGATGATGAAGGGAGTGGAGCATCTCCCTTATGAGGAGAGGTTGAGAGAGCTGGGGTTCTTTAGCCTGGAGGAGACTGAGGGAGGACCTCATCAATGTCTATCAATATGTTAAAGGTGAGTGTAGGCAGGATGGAGCCAGACTCTTCTCCTACAATGACAGGACAAGAGGCAACGGGAATAAGTTGGAGCACAAGAGGTTTACGGTAAACACAAGAAAAATTTATTTCACAGTGAGGGTGACAGACACTGAAAGTGTCTGCCCAGGGAGGTTGTGGAATCTCCTTCTCTGGAAACATTCAAGACCTGCCTGGATGTGTTCCTGGGTGACTTAGTCTAGGTGATCCTGCTCTGGTAGGGGTGTTGGACTAGATGATCTTCTAGGTCCTTTCCAACCCCTAACATTCTGTGATTCTGTAATGAGTAAGTCTCCTGCTAAAACTTCAGAAATGCTTCTTTTTGTGCAATATTGAAGTCATTTTCACATAACGCTATATACCATCAAGTCAATAGGAGGAAGCTTTAAAAGCATCAGAATCTGGCCGGTTTTTGGAAGAGTTCAGTCGTTGTGAAAAAAGACCTTGTAAAAAGTCTGACTACTTGTTTTCAAATAAGAAAAAAGTGAATAAATAAAGCTGTTTTTCTTGTGTAATACACATGTCACTTGCACAAGGGTTCTAGCAAAACCTTCACTGATATTTTACCTCAGTAATTATAAAGCAATTGCTTTTGCATGTGACTTGCTTAAGATTCATGACTAAGAAAACCTCTTAATGATTCCTCTTTCAAGCCCCCAGACTCACAAGGTTCTTTACAGAAGGTCTACCATTTGGTGCGACCATGCCCCAGAATCTTACAAACTGAAAAGCAAACTCCACACCACCCAATCTCTGACATTTCAGCATGAACCTCAGTCTGCAGCTCCACAAGCACTGGAACAAAGGTGGAAATGCCACATTGGTGGCTTAAGGAATCTTCCAAAACACATTGACCTGCTCTAGGGCAACCCCTGAGTAAAAACACCATAATTCCCTCTTAGCAAGACCTGTTATTCACAACAGCTTTGTGCAACTTCAGGATGAACTTTCAGAGAGATTTACCTACAGACAAAAAGTGAAGGTTGAAAGAAGCTAGACTTCAACATAACCATTCCAGTTTCCAAACATGCTAAATTTTAAGATGCACCCTTCCTTCATATTTTAATAGAACCTCAGATAGATTTAATAAATCTTACATAGATTTCTCAAGGACTGTTCGTGAAGTAAAGCCCCACACAGCAGGAATAAAGCTCTGACACTGAGTGATCTGTAATGTAAAAACTGTCAGACTTTGCAGGTTTTTACTAAATCTTCAGCCTAAATTACTTTATTAGTCAGAGCTACAGAGAGATTAATATAGCCTTAGAGCCCTAGAGCCAACTTAATTTGATACTACCATCTGTACTAGCTAGTTAAATGTTGGGGGTTTTTTTGTCATTCTTTTTCTTTTCCCATCCTTCTCATATGCTCAGACATTATGGGAACCTGAGCAGGATCATTACTATCAATCCAAAATGCAGAAGGCCTTCACATTTATTTTGGAGGACATTAAAATCATAATTCATCATTTCAGAAAATGTGTCCAACACCTCAGTTAGGGCTTCTCCCATTTCCCATTCTTTTTGGGACAAAAACATAGAAGAGGTGGGGTAAAATTATTCCTTCTGGAAAGGGGTTGCACATAAGTAATTTTGGCACACAGGTATTTGATTTTATCCATCTGATCAGTAGGATGCACTGATTATACTTTAAATCTACAGTCTATAGTAATTTTCTCATAGAAAGAGCCATGCTTCCTTCATCTCTGCTTTTACTGCAAAAAGGTTTGAGAACTTAGGACATTTGAAGCACACGTTGAAACAACTTCTTGGCAGTCACACAGATTTTCAGATCTAACTTGAGCATGATTAAAGAGTAATCCCTGACCCAGGAAAGCATTTAAATATATGCCTGCCTTAAGGGTAGCAAACCTGGTAGTGAGTTTTTGTGAGGTAGTGCTTTGCTACCCATCTACTTCTGCATATACAAACATAGAGAAGGTGTCTTCATCAATCTGGGGTTTGCTTTGCAAGAGTTTAGTAATTTTCCCCTTTGCTGACTTCATAGTTCAGAACAGGTAGAGAAACTATATCTCTTAACTGAAGAAGATAACTGTTAACTTTGCAAATAGAAGCACACCATTTTCTCCTTGCTGCTCAAAATCAGTTTTCAAAAGAAGTGGTCTGGGAAAAAATGCTTTTTATAAAACATTAAGGCTCTAGTCTCAATCACCAACTTGAGTTTTTGACAGGAAAGGGAAAGGGTAGGTTAGCAGCCCCAAAAGCTATCTTTGTGATAAACAAGTGGGAAACTCCTCAGGACAGCTGACTTTCTGTTTAACTGGAAACACAGTCTTGACTATAAACTCTACGGGATCCTGATCAAAGCAGGTCACCCGCCTTTGCAAAACAGACCATCTGATCTCTATTTTATATCAACAATAGATGAACTGATGAATTAGCCACAAGGCTGACATAATAAAGGCAAAAAGCTTTCAGCCTACAATAAACTGCAAGAATGTCGACTTAGAATGTTTTCTGGCATTACTTGACCTGTCTCACCCAATTAATACTAATACGCTACTCCCCTAATACAAGGACTTCAAGGATTTGTTGCCCATCATCAGGATGGTAATAAAGCATTCAACACAAATTAAGAGTCATAAGGTGGTTTTGTCCTGGTTTTAAAAATGTGTTTGGTGAAGTAAAATCCCAATATTCTGCTGCAATACACTTTTACTATGTGGAGGATTGTAAATTCTTCTCCAGCATCCTGTGGCTCAAAGCTTCTTAAAACTGTTATTTAAAAATCTTGAATATTCACCTGCCACTCACTCCCAAAGTCTTTTCTTGGAAACTCAGTTTTAGATAAACACACACAAGTATGTATACATAAAGAGATATATCTATTAATATATATTCAGCAGTGTGGTTTATAATTCCTAATATTTCTATCAGCAGTATCGCAAAGTTAAACATTCTGAATAGTTTTACTCTTGAAAGAAAAAAGATCCATATTACTCCTGTATGTGAGAATGTGAGATTTTCAGATTTCTTCCAGAAACAGATATGTCCCAGCTACATCATCATGAAGGTTCATTTACCTTGATGAAAACCAGGGTAAGGGAATCTAAGCAGAGCCTCCATCCACTTCCAGGTCTAAATAGCTCCTCTAAAGCTTTTATCTACACTGAACTCCCACAGGGAGTGTCAACATACCTTGATCTCTTTGTACTCTATTCCCCATCTATAAAATGAGGATATTAGTCAATGCCAAAAAGGAGCTCTGTAATATATTAAAGAGTGTCAGGTTCTTCAATCACATGAACCACAAATTCCTAAGTAGTGTTGCACAACTAAGCTCACTTCTGATTCCAATGCAGAAAGTTTTGGGCTTTAATTCAGTATTATATTTTAACATCTTTTAAAACACAAACCCCATCTCTTTTGCAGAGTCTGAGCAAAAATAATCTCCTGAGATAGCTGCAATCTCAGCATAGTAATTACTGCATCTTTTAATATGCTGATTTAAAAAAAAAACACACAACAAACCAACAAAACTGAGAAACTGTGTGAAGCCCTATGTTTGGCAATACCATAAACTACAAAAAAATACTGACAAGAAGTCTACAAATGCATCTTGTAGGTGGAAAGCACAATATTCCATAAAAATCGATCCTATTATTTTGAATATCTCTAGACATTGGATCCCCTCTGTCGCAAATGCTCTTACTGCCAGTTAACCTTCGATTTTAACAGGCAGCCCATGCCTGACATTTAATTAGTGACCCAATTAAATCCTTTGCTGTTCTCAGCTTCTTTTATCATTTAGAAGCAAAAGAAAGAAATCAAGACAGACTTCCAGGAGGAAGAAATTACAACTGCCTTTATTAGCTGTTAGAATAGTAATTCCAGCAGGATAATGAGATAAGGACTTTGACCATTTCCTTAATATCTGGATGTCTTAGATGCTCAAAACTGTTCCTAGTGATTATTTCAGGAGTTTTATGGGAATGAGGCAACTGTACAAAAAAACCCCTGTCAATGTGTTATATACTGGATGGACTGACATTAACAATACTAACACATGGTTCACCCATGTGAAGGTACAACAGAAAAACATTCATGGGGACAGTGGGCTGTCAAAAATGGATAAATGCTAATCCATGGGGTTGTAAATCCTCTCCTAAACTTAATTTTAGTCGCCCTACAAAGATTTCACCATCAGCTAGCTATACTTTGTAAAGTTGTTACATTTGTACAGCATCATTAACCAATAACCTGCATATCTGCAACAGTATTAAACTCCTTTCCCTCTTTGCAGCCAAAGGAAAGAAGGTTTTTGTTCAACTGCTCCCTTTTTAGATATATTTTCACTGGAGTTTTGTTTCTGAATGATGCTCCCATAGAGGAAAAGTTTTCTGAAAGTTACAGTTTTTACTGAGCAGTAATTAGGAAAGTGCTGGTGGGATGTCCATGTGAGCAGCAGTGTCCTTTGCTGTCTGCCTGCACTCTGGTGACTGGCTTGGGAATTACTACATAAAAACAAAGAAATCAAAGCATAATCCCATGAAACCTCTCCAAATGTTCCTGTTGTTCTTCCTTCCTTACATATCATCCTTCACCTGGATGCCATCATGCCATGCCTGGGATTACAGCAGTACCAAAGGGTTGGCCCAAAATACAAAAGACAAAGACCTCCAAGATTTCAACCCTTCTGCATCATGAGGCTAATGGAGACAAACTGAATTCCCCCAAGTTGTCTTACAAAATCCAGCAGGCCACAGCATCCAAATGCACTCTTAGCACTTATGATGTGTGTTCATATGAGAGTTAGAGTAGCTACTGTTCTCTCAAATCCCACCTTGAACTACTGTACACAGCCATCCACACACACGTACCTGATTAAACGCAACTGAAATCAACCATTCCTCTCCTGCTAGCAAAGATCTGTGATCTGAAATATATTAATATTTGTGATATTTGTCTTTAGAAGGGTGGGATTCAAGGCAGGAAATCTTTCTACCCAAGCCCACTAACTTCAGGTTTTATTTCTGCCATTGCATTTATTTAAAAGCCAAACAGAATTT
>JAOEGS010021972.1:150280-160926 GCA_025447755.1 Corythornis vintsioides | reverse complement strand
AATTATTGAATTGTTGAGCAACAGCCAGAAATGCCATCAGTAAAAATCTCTGCTAAGGGTGACTTATTAGAAGATCTGTTTATAGATTTTTAAAATGTATTTATCTTTCTTTAAATCAATTTGAAAGTGACTAGCGGCACATAATTTTCTATTTTTACTAATTACAACTGAAGAGCAGTATTAGGATGAGACAGTTATAAATAAAGCTTGTCAAGCAGCATGTCATTATTTTATAAAGCTTAAGTTGTGCCAAGTTAATAGATGAAACTTACAGCACATGTGAATAAACCAGATTTTGTTAACCCTTTGCATGCTAACAGCTGAAAACCATTGTTATTTCCTTAAAAAATGCTGTGCTTACTTCAGCATTTACACCAGTCTTTTGATGGTAGTCAAGGAGTTAACAAACATCTGGACTGTGCCTTTTTAAAGATCAGGAACATGTTCAAATTACCTTTATCTTGGAAGTGATTTGGTGCATCTGATCTACTGTGGTATAAAACTGGAGGAGCTGTCACATACAGTAACTGAAAGGTTTGAAGGGAAAAACATTTCCAGCTGTAACATACAACAATTTCCATATAACTTGGAATACATTTAGTAAATGATCTTTTTCATGAGAGAGGGTCTAAATTCTATCACAGAATTGAAGGACAGCCAATGAATATACACTAAAACTAGGATTTAAAATTTATTACTAGGGATTTGACAACTTGGATTTTCTGAACTATGAGCTCCGTCCTCCAATTACAGAGCTAACTCTTTTTCCTTTCTGTATCACGAACAGTAATAAAGCTTTGAGTTTGAGTAGAAGAGTTTTGTTCAATTAACTTTTCTGTTGCCAACACCACCTATACTTAATATGCTTTGGGCAGGTTCCAATGGGCAACTGGCTAGATGATGGTAAACGTGCAAACTTATGCAAGTTAATAGGATCTGACAGAACAGCAAGAGGTTCAGCACTGCCATGAATTGTATGATACTGAAATACATCTGTAGACTCACAGCACTGGAGTTCCTTTGAATCACAGCCCGGTGAAGTTGTGGCTGTCAAACTTCCATGTGGTTAAACACTGCAGTCTCTGACAGAGTGTCAATGCATTCCGACTATGTATTAGTCTGTGCACATGCTCTCCTTTGCCTATCGTGCAGATTTACAACACACAGATGAGTTGCAAAACCATTAAATGATGCTGGAATATAAGAAGATGGTCCTGTCGCTTAGGGTTGGAGTAATAAGAAGCCAATCACCAGGATGATGTGGAATCTTTGTCAATAAGCAGATGTGGGCTAAAGCAGCAACTGGTAAGTGAATACTCTGCTGTAGAAACACTGGGGTCTTCCAGATTGGTGCCTGGTGGGGAAGAGAGATGACCTACTTGGTAGCCCTGTCTTACATTAGGGTGTCACTGCAACTTCAGTTCATGGTTAATGTACAAATTATATTTATGACATTCTACAATGTATAAGCAAATCATTTTCTGCTGGACTTGCTTATTTTCTCTATTCTGTATTTTAGGATATAAGAAAAAAACCCTGCAATTAAATTAAATAAAACATCACATGGTTTCTAACTGAATGACTAGATAAGATATCTATGGCCAGAAAAGCTTTATTTTCCTAATATTAAGGAACCCAACATCTTCAAAGCTGCTACATATCCCCTGTTAAGAGGTTTTTGTAATATGACTTTTGTAACCCACGTTCCTCTCCTGTACTGTGTGATGTTACCTTCTACAAGAGTCCTAACACATTATTTCCATAGACTGTCATCTTTCTGCTTATTGAATCTCAGTTTAGTGCAGTTATTTTTTTCTTCTACTGTGATGAAACACTTTTTTTTAATACTTTGTCTACGTGAGGAAAACAGTACATAATTTTGTCACTAACCTTATACTATTAAGACTAATCACTCTATTTTCTTCTATATCCTTATCATATGCCAAATTATTCCATTATTTACCACTTTTTCCTTCTTTTTAGAGACTCCTCCCCTTGGTTTGCCATGTTCTTTTTTTTTTTTTTTTCCCTTTCTCCTTTCAAATCAGATGTGATTATTCGGAAATCCCTATTGTTCCTTTGTTCTCATCATTTAGTCCCTCACATCTCTGCAGCAACATACATCTGCCAGTCCCAGTCCTGCCCCATGCTCCAGTGCTGCAGTCCAAATTTTCCTCCCCCTCTGAGGTACTTCCTGAGGACTACCAGAGCTCACTTACAAGTCCAACTCTGAAAGAAAACATGTCTTTAATTCAAAACTAATGTATCTATTACCTGAGTTAAATAATTCCTCCTCAGTTATCAGCAGCAGCATGCTGCCTGCCTGCACACAGGCTAGCTGGTAGACAATAATATTGTTCTTTTTCTCTGAAGCTAGCACAGGCTCTGTATTATGCTCCAATTTATGTGTTAGAGAGATGTTAAGATGAAGGTTGGACTTGATGATCCTAGAGGTCCTTTCCCACCATAATGATTCTATAATAATCTCCCAAACATCTTCAGCTGGTCTTTCAGAACTTGGAAAATACAGTCACCGACTTCCTAGAAATTTACTTCATCCTCCTCTTTCGTACTGCAGGGAAAGACTTTGTCATAAGCATAAGAGCCATGGCAGGCTGTCAGTGCCCACATGCTGGGAAATCATTCTCAACATGCATTTTTGGTTTTTTGAACTTTGCTCAGTTAATCTGGGACAGAGTAAGCTACAAAACCCCAAGTTGTCATCTGTCATATCCAGAGAACATCCTTCTCTGGCAGACGTGTAAGTGAAGCTGCCAAGTTCACTTGAGTACTGAAAAAGATCTTATGCAAATTTTTGCCCCTGTCCTCTAGTAATCGAAGTCACACTGCACAGCTTCCCATTTGCCTTCTGCAACTACTAAGAAACAATCGGTGTCATTTGGAGGTTCATAGGCTGAAAAATGCCCAAAGATGAAATATTGACTCTGGATTACCCAAAAGCAGCATTTTTACCCTTTATTCCTCATTACAGTTTTTATCCTGTTCTGTTAAACAAAAGCTCTTCACATTTTGCATGCACAAAATTGTCACAGAAATGAGGTTCCGATGCACTTGAGGTTGGCACATCACAGACATTCTGTTCTAACCAGAGTACCAGTTATTTAATCTTAAATAAAAACTTTAAATGGTCCACATTCTTGTTCCAAAAATCTTCTAAAGAACTGCAAAAATTATATTAAAAGAAATTATTTGGTTTCATGTCATTCTATAATAACAAAAAATATGTTTGTTATATGTTTGTTTTAAATATATGCATGAAATTAAATTTCCCTGGCAAAGGAAAGAAAAAAACAAATAGTTAATCTCTTTTTTAAATTTCATTTTGGGCCGATTTCTCCCTTGCTTTCTTAATTATCGTGAAGATACCAGTACTCAGATGAAGTCCTTCTAATGCTAAGGATCCATTTGGTACTAGTTACTTCTCATCCTTAAAGTTATTATCTGTCATGATAACAAAACAATTGTAGAGGAATCAGCAACGCTGTTACAAGTGGACAGATTGAATTACATTAGGAGTAATTAACAGGTACTGAGGAACTTAACATTAAATGCAGACAGCCTAAAACTAAAGATACAAATGAAAGTAAATTAATATCTGCCATAAAATTCAACAGACACAAGATTTACCCAGTGCCTGCCTACATTGCAGTTCTTAGGTCCATTTTATTCCCACAAATGATTCAAGCTATTAACATGAAAAAAAAATGGCAAGATAAGAGACAAGTAATCCATATAAAAAAAAATAAAATAACTGAACAACTCGCATTAAAATACCGATTTCTAAGCACTTGTTTGTAAGGATTTAAATAAATAAATAAGCAAACCAAAAGAAAATAACAACAACAAACAAAACAAAACACAAAAAAACAAAACCAACATTTTAAGTCAGACATTACCAAAATAATACTA
Source organism: Corythornis vintsioides (assembly GCA_025447755.1). NCBI lineage: Eukaryota > Metazoa > Chordata > Aves > Coraciiformes > Alcedinidae > Corythornis > Corythornis vintsioides. The sequence goes on along the minus strand of JAOEGS010021972.1, from coordinate 156,996 downwards.
TTAGTACCATTTGGGAAAAACTTGATACATAACTTGCCAGATGTAATTATCAATAAGATATCTTCTAATTTACCATGTTACACACCAATGTTTACAAACATAATAATTTGATGTATCTTTGGAAGAAGACTCAGCACTGTAATGCAGAAACTGGCATAAACTAGGTCTTCAGATCCAGTTGAAATTAAAACAATGGCAAAAATATCCTTTTAAGAACAGTGCAGGTCCATCCACAAAATAAATACTCTTAATGACTTATTGTCTTTGAGAGGAACAGAGAGTCTGCATATACAAAGCTAATGAAAGGATTGCTCAATTTATCTGAGCAGAAACGATTTAAAGCCTTGATAGAACGTGCAGATACTGATTAAACAGTGCAAGCAGCTCACAGGCAAATGGGCATAACTTTCTCCCATGGGAATATGCAGCAGACGATCAAAGACAAGCAATGAAGAATAAAACTGGCTAATATGACAGTCAAAGCTGGAAGGATTTGCTGAGATAAGAAATGGTTCTCGGCACTCTGGCAAGTGCATTGTTGTCAGACGCTCAGCGCTTACCATTTACAGAGAGGTTCATTGCTCTGTTTTATTTCAAGAATTAGCATATCAGAAGATGAAGCCTGGAGCTTTGTGCTTTTTTGCTTATTAGCTAATCAAAAGCATGTGTTGCTATACCTTTTGATTTCTAGTACAAAGAAAAAAAAAAATGGAGAAAATAATTCTCTCCATCTTTCAAATTTCTTGCCTCCCTGAAAATAATGGACAGGCTACTTTGGCTGAGGAAACAATGTAAGCCCTGCTCAGGTAACTCAGAGGATGCATACTGGTGAGCACTAGATGAATATAATTTCACAACTAACACTACACAGTCCATTTGTGGGTTTGTTTTTTTTCAATACAGCCATAAATGGTAGGTGCAATTTCCTCAGGTTTTCAAAAACTACAGATTAAAATTCTGGAAGTCTATATAATGAGAAATTCAGCATTAGATTGAAAAAATAGACTGACCATATTTAAAAGTTGGGAATGCCTTCATAGAAATGATCAAGACATGATTATTTTTCTTGTACAAAGAAAATAATCTATAATAGGTTATGGCTTTTTAAGCAGAGTGCTTTTCAGAAAAAAAAAAAAAAGGTGTTTATATACCAAGAAACAAACAAAAAAAGGAATCTGAGTAAGAAATGTGTTAGATAATTAAAAACTATTTAAATGCATGTCATCAATCTCCTCATAACTCACAATCAAGAAAGATGGTAGGAAATATACTGAAAATAAGTGGCACAAGGAATACAACAGTCCTCCATGAATAAACTAGCATACACACACAGAATGGCTTAATCAGGGAAAAATGAGGTGGCCATTTAAAAACATAAAGGAAAAAAAAGTTTCACTATGGATATAGACAGGTGACCTGCAATGTCACCATGTGTGAAAATAGCATATAAAAAAGTTATATGACTTTTGTTACATGATGTATCGGCATGACACTTAACAGGGGTTATGATGCACTGCAACTAGGAATTAAAGACAAAGTAAGAGGAGACAGAAGAAACTGGCAGTTACTGGAAATATGAGTAATAAACAGGGTCTTTTTTACCTTGTGTTAGGAATAAAATCAGCCATTTTGCTTGTTGATTAGCACATGAAAATGATTATTTGGCAATACTGATGAAAAAGGCTACAAGCATTCAATAAATTACTCTTTCTTATATTTGGAAAATAAGACAGAAGATAAAGTCACACAGTTTAATGATGATGATATTTCTCTTTCATTCTAATAATAATGAGCATGATGTTACAGAGAAGCTTTTAAAGCTAATACTTTTTTAAAGCAACAGGCCTGCAAAAGCTTCAGGCCAACAGCTCCAAAGAGTCAAGGAGAAATTTTTACCATGAACAGCAGTGTTGACTAGTAATTCAAACACTAAAGAAATTTAAGAGGTTTGGAAGAAAGTAACCATGCTAATATAGCAAAAATAGCATTTAGTGTCGTAAGTAGGCAGAGACCTGCCACTCTTAATGAATCCTGGGCAATATTATGAAACAAGCTACACAGCCTTTTAAAAGTTAGTAATTAAAGAAGTAATATATCAATCAAAAGTGTTTATTGTCTTCCCAATCTAACTCAAGATATGTGCTGATGACATTACATACTGTAGGGTTAATAAGTTAAAGGTGCTGAGGTGATAAACTTCCTCGAGGTATACAGTTTGGTATTGTGAAGTATTTTAATAAGTAAAAACACTACAAATATATCTGAATACTTTAAATACATGAAAGATCCACTAACTGACAGGTTTCAAAATTGATCTGGAAGCTTTTGACGCAGAGGCAAAATGGGACCAACACTGCCATATGGCTACTGAATATGAATCCAGAAACAAAGAATAAAGACCACAGTTAAGGAGGAAGGACTTGATCCTAGAAAGCAGCCAGTGAAAAGGATATGCTGCTCATAACAACTAAGGATGCTCAGCAGCCACCTGATGCCACTGTCAGATCATCTTCAAAAACTTACAACAATTTTGCCTACCTCTGAGAAGGGACAGAAGGAGGATAAGAGAAACTACAGGGCAGTCAACCTTACCTTGGCTCCTGGGGAAATCATGGAACAAATCTTCCCAGAGCCATTACTAAGTACATGAAGGATGAGAAGGTGACTGGAGAAACCATCAGGGATGCACCCAGGTCAAATCTTGTCTGACAAACCTGGTTGCTTTCTGTGACTCAGAGGACAAAGGAGGACTAGCAGATGTTGGTGACCTTCATTACAACTTTCAACTCTGTCACTTGCTATAGCATCCTGTAGCCAAATTCTGCTAATGTGCTTTGGATAAATCATCTATAACATAGGATCTTGATCCTTGGAGAGATTCAGAACTCAACTGGACACAGCTCAGCGCAGCACTTTGAGCAGGGAATTTGGATAGCATGTCTCAAGAGCTCCTTTCCAGTCTGAATTACTCTCTGATTCTGACTCTTTAATCAACCAAGCATGAGCTCCTAATGCAACAGTACAGAGTCTTTAACCTTGCAGGTTAAAGAAAATGGGTAACAGACTAAACTTAACTAAATTCAGGCTGGAAGGTGTGAAAGTTAACAGTAATGTAACTGTAACTTTAGTAACTTTACCAAACAGTGATGGATTTTCTAAGACATATTCTTGTTCAAATTTAAGACAGGACATTAGAGTACTTATCTCTTTCAGAAGGCCTGGGAGTTCACTACAATCCTCTTTCTCCAGCCTTATAATCTATGCATCTCTGACAAGAAAACAAGATTTTGGGTTTGTTCTGGGTTTTGTTTGTTTTTTGATTTTTCTTCTAATTGTTAGGAAAATTATACTCTATTATCTCTGTGATGGAAGGAAGAAATAATAAGGGAAGGTGAAACAACTGCAGCACAAATAAACTGAGAGTAATGTTCCAGCATTCAAGAATCCAAACATTGGAAGTAGTCCCGGCAGAACATTCAATCACTGCTCCAGGATGCCATCAGAAGTATAAAGATGGGTAAACTATTAGGAACTCTACAATTGCAAGTATCACTTGGGGAGAAATTCTGACAAAGAGAAGTGATAGACACATCACATTGTGAATATACAGCATTACTACTTTAATATTTATATGCCCAGAGTGTTTTGAAAACAAATGCTTTGTGCATAAAGACACATAACAAAAATTCTTATTACTTCACAAGATCTCATTTTTTCTAAAAATATTTTCCCTTATAAGCATTTGATGTACACATCTGCTAGAGATAAAATAAAGTTTGTGGGTTTTTTTAAAATAAAAATTACTAAAACCTGCAAAACACATATAAGATGGGGAGTAAAACTTTGCCTGTTATGTTTCTATAGACCCAAAAATAAAAGATTTACAGGAATCCTTTTGTAACCTTCTCCACTGAAAACAGTATTTTGCTGTCTGTTTTTTTTTTTTTTTTTTAATAGTGTAACATCTATGGCATTATTCAATGCACTGGAGTCCATAGATGTAATTTTCAAAATAAAATTAATTATGATTGGTCATAGTTTCACAGGCAATTTGAAGAAGTTAATTACACATTCAAAGTGCTTCTTTCTCTTTTCAAATTAAGGACAGAACTGACACCAGCATTACTTAACAGCTTATATAACATAATTATAGCCTTTTATTCACACACAGGCTACATTTTTATATCACTGATTTTGTCCAGTATGTTAGTTCCTGTGACCAAGACAGTTCCAGTGTAATTTTTTTTTGGTGGGTTTTTTTGGTGTTTTTTGTTTGTTTTGTTTTTTCCCCCTCCAAATAATGAAATCAAAGCTCAATGAATTTAATCTATAAAACTCCAAGATATTGCCAGATTTTCAGAACAGAGTGCCACAAAAGCTGATGCAGCTTCGCCAGTTCACCCCTACTTGTATCTGCCCCTCTCCTCCACCCAACGCTCAGGAACACACAGTTTCCACTTTAAATATAGTTAAAGACTCAGCTGTCATTTACACTTATCTTTTATCCTCTCTCTGCTATCGGATCTCATCCTTTCATGTCTGACCACCCACACAGCCTGACGGGTTGGATTTCAACGGAGCAGACATTCTGCAATGTCCACAATATATATATAGTTTTTGCCATATGCATTTCTTTTACCACTTTTCTTTTTAAGGACTTTTCTCATGCTGCTTTCTGACAACGGGCCAAATGTTTCCCCTTCCATGGAGAAAAACAAAGACATAATCCCCTTCCTAAATAAAACGGAGATTATTTCCCTGTAACAAGTAGCAAATTGGCAAACTGAAGAGGTGACAAAACCAAAGCAAGGGTGGAAATGGTGGCCTGGGGATGTAAACGTCTCAAACAGCATGGAGAAAAAAACTAAACATGTAATTATGCTCTGGGTCCTCACAGGAGTGTGTATGAGTACAGCTGATGACCACCCTCCAAACTCCAGAGTTTTCCATGGTTAATGCTGCCAAAACTGCCAGTCTAAAAATGTTTCTCTTCCCTTTTTTTTTTTTCAGCATTTGTTTTGCATTTGTTTTCTAGCATACTTGTGGGCCAGAGAAAAATATCATGTCAACAAAGAACAGAGAGGTAGAAAAGCATCTTCTGTGTATCTACTTCATATTTTCCTGTCTATCATATAGAATAAGCAACAGTTACTGTTTGGTTACAGTTACAGAACTAATGGGTTATTACCCTGACAGTGATTCCACAACATTCTGGTGTGAGGGTATAAAAGTGCTACAAGAAAAGATGCAGTAGGGAAAGAGCTTGTAAATACATTAGGAGAAATAAAGAAGAAGGGAAGGAAAGGTTCTTTATTTATAAATAATGAAGTAATGGACAAATAGAGATGACTGATGCATTTAATGCTTTGCTTCACTCTTCACAAAAAAAAGTTCTCTGTGATTAAACCCTTAAGACAATTAATTTCAAAATCAAAGAAAAGGGATGAAACAACCAAGAGAGAGTATATTTGAACATATTTAGGCAAAAGAATAGTCAGTGGAGCCTGATGGAATTGCTTCAGTGAGTCCAGGGGAATACTGACCATTCTGAAGAATTCACAGATGAAGATAGGTAGGTAACAAGGAAGGGAAAAATTAAAAGAATGAGGGTTTAGGAAATTACAGAGCAAAAAGATAAATAAGAAAGGTTCTACTCTAGGAAAAAAAAAACCCAAACATTTATCCATCCCTAAGCAAATATTTAGAGGATAACAAAATGCCTGCAGATAGCCCAGCAGGGAGCTGCTGAAAACAAATGCTGTCAAACCAACCTAATTTCCTATAGTGGGCTAAAGAGAAAACATCAGATGGGATCTACCTTGACTTCAGTCAAGCTCTTGACATATTCCACATGACGTGCTCCTAAGCAATCCACAGAAATGTAGGTTAACATGAAACCACCACAGACTAGGTGCAGAGCTATCTGCAAAACTGCTCTCAGGGACAACTGACAGTGAATTCCTGGCAAAACTGGAAAATATACTAATGCAGGCATCAGTGGCTCTGTTCTTGTCTCTGATACTCAGTTATTGATAAGTTAAGTGCTATTTCTGAAGACTAGCTAGGACTCAATGTTTCCACCGGGCTTTCTCCTTGAAACACTGTCACAGATGCAGCGGCCACTACATTTATTCCCTATTTCAAGGAGACAAACCCAGTAACCACAAACCATACCTGGCAAGAGCTCAACATTAACCCAGGCTGATAAAAAAACCCAGAAGTCTCAAAAGATGATGTGGAGTTGCCAATGTGTGGCACCTTCAGGAACTGCTGGATGCTCGATTTTTTTTTTCAGCCCTAGTCACAGATTCAGCCAGCAAAATCTGTGTACAGCTCTTAGCCTGTCTTCTAAGGGTAAGAGCTGTTATCTGTGCCTGCTTGGGCAAAAGGTTGTAACAGAAAACAAGGGTTGGGTTTTTTTGCTCAAAACTTTGTAAGGCCTTCCATAAAATTATTTTTAAGATGCCAGAACTAGGAAGATAAAATAAGCATGTATCTAAAGCGAGTACAGAAATAGGTCCTCTCAAACAGTAATTTATATCATACCAATCTTCTGTAAGGGATGTAAACAAAAATATAAAGTCCTATTTTAGCATACGTGCAGCCTCTGGGGTTTGTTTGCAAAATGTTCTGGATCCGATTTTAAATCTAAACCATGCCGGGGGGGGGGGCGCGGGGGGGGGGGAATAGAATAAAAGGAACAGGGCAAAGCAGCA
>JAOEGS010021972.1:126675-149157 GCA_025447755.1 Corythornis vintsioides | reverse complement strand
CTCTCCTTGATGCTGTTTGTGTGTGACGTCTTCCATTAAATCATTGACGAGAATAATTCCCAGAAATCCGGGGGCGGGGGAGGAGGAGGGCTTAGGGGGGAAATAGAATAAGAGAGACAGTGCAAAGCAGACTTCACTGCATGTAGTTGTCCCTTCCAGGCACAAAACAGATTCTGCCTCACACAGTGACCTGTCTTCAGCGTGTCATTCACTGCTTCTCACAATGAGCAGGGCATCAGGCCAAAAAAACACAAAAAATGTGTGCTTCATCCATCGCCTTTGTGTTTTCATATATCTGGCTGATGGATTTGAAAACTTGCATGCTTAATTCTAAATACGTGGTGCCATAGAGAAATCAGCCAAAAACTAAAATGCAAAATGAAAAACCCACAAACCCCAGAAATTACAGAAAAGATGCATGCCTGCTTTATCTTTCAAAATGAAGAGCAATCGTAATTAGCCTTTTCCCTTGTTCTTTGTCCATGCAAAATTGCGTTTCAACAGATCTTAAACATCAAACAGAGAGTCCTCACAATAATTTGTGAGACAGGTAAGTATACTATTTCTTTTTATAGATGCAATCAGAGGCAGGTCCAGGCTATAAGCAGTTACTCAGCAGAATCATCACATTGTTTCAGTGCTAATTCTGTGAAATAGCTGCTCCAATATGGAAGTAAAGGTTCACAGGTGGGCTTTAAATGATTCTCTTAAGTTCACAGTGCAAATCATTATCAGAAATTCAATTTAATCACAGGAGTTCCCGGGGGTGTTTTATATGCTCAGTCCATTACTGTAAGCTACCACTAGGAACAATGATAAGGTAATAAAGTGGCTCCTGAAAAACTTATTAAATGTGCTTTTTGTATTACTGATACCCACAGAGATGACTGAGTTTTACAAAATCATCATGCCATTCTACAGATTGCTTTACACAGAAAGGGTCACAGACCCACTTCAGCTCTTTAGCTTTGTGTCTATAAACAATTTAAAGTGAAACATTTCTTTCTGGTATTATGGTCATCAGGGACAGGGCTATATAGAATGAATATCAGGTCTGCAGAAAGCAAATGATGAAGCAAATGTCATGCGTGGAGGGCACAAGTTGAAAATATAAGGGGAAAGGGCTGGCTCCTTGAGAGCACATTATGTGCATGCCTCATATGTGATCCATTTGGAAAACAGAGAAGGCTAAAGTAGGGCCAAATTGCAGCAGATGTGAAAAGACACAAGAGAAGACTTCTGGTCCAAAGGAAGTTAAGACACAATTCTGGTCCTAGCATTTATATGAAATCTAATGGTTCCTTCTGAGCCAGAAAGCCCTGAAGAGGTTGTATGTGCAAAATAGAAAGACCCACAAGTGATTGCTCTGCATTTCCATAGCCTGCAGAGATGCACGTGCCTAACACTACCCCCAAACTTCACGGCTTCCACTGGGGAGGGGCAGCCTCCCTTCTCCTGTCTTTAGCTGCTTTCCTCATTTCTAACACCATCCTCACATTAATCTCAGCTAATTACACTCTGGCCTGTGTTCAAAACTGAGAGCTTGGGTAACCAGGCAAGGTAATGGTTCCTGCGAGCCACCTGAATTCCCAAGCAAATACACATGTATCTTTTTTTTCCACTAGGAAACCTGCTAGTTCTTTGGATGTAGCTACTGGCAAGTCTCTTTCCAACACTGCTGCACCTGAGAAAAAAAGGGGCCAACAAACGAAAAAAAACCTGCCAACAATTGACTCAGTTGGCATACCTAACAAAAATATTGCTTAAAATAGTTGCAAAGCTATTTAAAAAAAGATCACTACAACTCATACAGACTATCATCACAGCAGTAAGCAGAATAAGTTGTCAGGTTTCTGGGTGTTTTAAAGGAGGCCTGCTCTCTGCAGGACAACTAGCACAAAGTGAGGCAGGACAGCAGTTTACACAGTGCTATTTCACGCCTATCTCAGCATGGCTATTTTCTGTCTCTGCAACTAGGGTCTTCACAGGTGTAGCTCAGTGTGTTTGCAAAAATGTCAAGCACTGGAAGTACCTGAAGCTACACACATAATAGATCTCAGGAGCTGAATATCCACAATAGCTGATTTTAGGCACCTGAAATATCTTTCAGCAACCTTTACCCAGATGGGATCTTCACTTGCAAAGAAGGCACCAGCTGGAGAGCTCAGGGCAGGTGCTTGCTCTCCACCACCATAAAAGCCCCCTCACCTGATAAAGAAAAGCACCTAAACAAGCAGGTCCATGCCACTAGGCAGTAGAGAGCTGCTGGCAATCTATAAATTCACATTCCCAACCCTACCCTCTTTACAGCCTTGAGCAGAAAAGTCCATTAGAATAAAGCAGCTTTCAGACAAATAAAAGGCCCTCACAGGGGGACTATTCATATAAAGAATGTTCTCAGTGACTGATGTCTTATTTCATGCTGTCTTGTCTGCGCTGCATATACCCTATCTAAAGACACCCATAATATTTAAGTCTTGTAATATAAGTTGTGAAACAGGGATTCTAGATATTATTATTTCTTAAATCCCGGGCAACATACTCCCCCGAACCATCTGACGAGTCATTCCCAAGTTATGCATGCACTAAAACAACTTAAGTCTTTTGTCAACAATTACAATACAAAATTACTCTCCACGAAGCTGTGTGCTTTATGATAAATGCTAAAAGGAGATTAAGTATCTGTGCTGCAGCATCACTCCTGCCTGAAAAAATCATGGTGAAAACCATCCATTTATTCTTGGCATTCTAACTAATGTTTATCCATGGTGTTCAGATAAATGCAATGCTAGTTTTCAAGGCGAGCAAAGCCAGTGACTTCTAAACATTACACAAGCTACCATTTAAAATAAACTGTTCATTAATGATGAGTTCTACTATTACACTCTAAAAACCAGTATTGTCTGCACTGGTCACTTTTAGAAGGAAAGATGCAGTAAATTCATAACAGGGCATCAAGATGATGACAAGAAAGCTCTGACTTAAGGCTTTCAATCAGATGAATAATGTGATTTAGCACTATGATTTAGAACAGTTGGCAATGACAGAGATTGCAAAATTTAATACCTTTCATTTTAGATGTGCTTATTATAAAATAATGATCTCTTTTGAAAACTTAGCTAGATACGGGTGCCAGTAAACCCTCCAGTACACACTGCTGTAACATAAACTGGAAGGGCTACAGAAGAAAGGTTTCTGACAGTAAAATATGATGAGCAAATTTTTCAGCATATTGTTTACAGTAACTCAAAACTGTCATGGACAGTGAAGTCCCAGGAGGAATTAATGAGGCATCAGTGGTTGGACTGCACATAGTAAATGTCAGATTGGCACTCACAGCTCCTTACAAATTTGTTACAGGGAAAACAGGCATCTTATGGATGGGAGGGGAGAGTTTAGACAACTCCTTTTACTATGTTGCTACAAGCAATACTATATATCTGTATATTCTTGAGTCGTGTCCCATATGAATACAGAAGATTTAGTCAATACATTTTTATGAATCTGAAAGAGTTATGTACATGATACAACTAAATCTTATGTTGCTCCCTAAACCAGACCATGAGATACTGCGTAACTGTGGTGAATGCCAAGCTGATAAAATAACATACTTTTTGTCACTAAAATGTCAAATCCCCAAACCAGACAACATTCCCTTCTGTCATTAATCAGTCTGCATGAATGATGCAGAATGAGATTTTCATTTTCCCTGTTTCTATCCCTTCCCCAACAAGTACATTTACATGCTTGCAAAAAATTCGTTGTTTGTCTCAATTACACATTATTTCCTGATTATTTTGTATTTTTCTGTTTTAAATAAAGAGGAGTAAGTACAAAGTAAAAGTATAATTTCCAGTCATCCCACGGGGTGGGAAACATTGCTTGGAAACATTATTTTTCTGATACAGATCATTGCTGAAAACTATTGCCAGTTATTTTCCTTCTTTTCCCTTTCTTGAAACTGCAGTTAATCCTCCACACAATTTCCTACCTCCAACCAGCCCCTCCCTTCCTGCCCTAAGGATAAATCTCTCAATCTGCTTCTAATCATCCATCATCAGACTACTTCTCTTGGCTATTTTGTAACAAACCATCCCCTACCCAAAATGATTTTATCAAAGTTTTCTTTCTCACTTAATAATTCATTGACATAAAACTCTATTTCTCCATCTATGTTTTATAGGCTATGGACACAAAAAAATTACTTTCTTCTCTTGATTTACAACCTAAAATAGTAATCATAACTTTGCAGTAAGTAAACTCAGTGTTGGTGGGGATTCTTTGGTGTTTGTTTTGGGGTTTTTTAGATCTCTTCAAATCTCCAAAATGTCTGCTGGCATCACAAATGGTGTCAGACACTCACATATGGGGAAATCAGGAAAAAATACAAATAGTGCAGTTCTAGGAGAATAAGTGGTGGTGAAATGAGATCAAAAGGGCTTTTTCTGAGAGCCTAAAATTGCACTAAGGTGCCAATGACCTTTTGTGTACTGAAGTTAAGGGTGGATTGCTGAGGGTGAAAGATGAACTCTGCACCTATTTCACCAACGCCCTCCTGTCATCTAAATGGCAGCTGTGGCAAAGCCATTTCACTCCTCTCAATCTGTCTTGTCTATCCACAAGTACTTGAGTAAATCCACCTCCAGTTATGCTGCTTCTTTCTTGTAGGCACTCAAGAATTATGAATCAACTTTAGGCAGTAAAGCGTTTGCCAGATAAGCTGTATCATCCATGACCACTTCATAGAATTAATAGAATCCAGTGACCAATCCACAGCCCTGCACAAATTGCGGACACACACAAAGCTGTAGCATGCCATTGATTTTTAAAATGAACTCCCAATTGGAGTCAATAATGAAATATGCTTAAAAATCAATGACATGCCTACTATGTGGTGATTAAATCTGTAAAATGAAGAAAATCCATTATAACTTTGATACTAAAACACTCCCAAGTCACTAACATCCCTGTTTCTGAAATTAATCTTGCCTGCATGTCAAGACAATATATTCAACTCAATTGCAGCAGTAGGAATTGATACTACAACTCTCAAAAAATCCCCAAAAGCAGTTTTTTTCCCCAAAGCTTCAAGATAGAAAGACAGTGTATAAGGGGCCTCAAAGGGCCACTAGTTGTACTTAAAACCAAAACTGTCCTTGCAATGTTAAAATGCAAGGGCAGGTGATGTCTGCAATGATTTATCAGGATGAAAATTACTGAACTGCAGAATGGTAGGACTTGGAAGGGACCTCTAGAGATCATCTTGTCCAACCCCCATGCTAAAGCTGGTTCACCTAGAGTAGGATGCCCAGGATTGCATTGTCCAGGTGGGTTTTGAAAGTCTCCAGAGAAGGAGACTCCCAAGCCTCTCAGGGCAGCCTGTTCCAGGCACCATCACCCTCAAAAGTAAAGAAGCTTTTCCTCATGTTCGTATGGAACTTCCTGTGTTCCAGTTTGTGCTCATTGTCCCTTGTCCTGTCTGTCACTGGGCACCACTGAAAAGAGACTTTCCCCATTCTCTTGAGACAAAACCTTTAGATACTGATATCCATTGATTACATCCCCTCACAATCTTCTCTTCTCCAGGCTAAACAGCCCAGGGTCTCTTAGCCTTTCCTCATCACAGAGATGCTCCAGGCCCCTCAGCAGCTTCATAGTCTCCATTGGACTCTCTCCAGTAGTTCCCTGTCTCTTTTGAACTGGTGAACCCAGAAATGGACACAGTGTATCAGATGTAGCCTCACCAGGCAGAAGCAGAAATACTCACCCTCTTCATAACACATCACAGGAGACCATTGGCCTTCTTAGCCACAGGAGCACACTGATGGCTCATGGTGGACTTGCTGTCCATCAGGACTGCTAGGTCCTTCTTCACAGAGCTGCTTTCCAACAGGTCTACTCCAAACCTGTACTGGTGCGTAGGGTTGTTTCTCCCCAAGTGGAGGACCCTACACTTGTCCTTGTTGAACTTCTTTAAGTTCCCCTCTAAACAACTCTCCAGCCTGACCAGGTCTTGCTGAATGGTAACACAGCCTTCTGAAGCGCAGTTGGTTCCATATAAATATGAGGAAAATTTTCTTTCCTCTGAGGGTGACAAAGCCCTGAAACAGGCTGCTCAGGGAGTTTATGGAGTCTCTTTCTCTGTAGACTACAAAGCCCACCTGGATGGGATCTTGTGTAATGTGCTCTCCTCCTTTGTGGGTGGGGGTACTGGACTAAATGATCTCTAGAGGTCCTTTCTAACTTCAGTGATTCTGTGGTGTGTCAGCCACTTCTCACAGTTTAGTATCATCAGGAAACTTGCTGAGGGTACACTCTGTCCCTTCATCCAGGTCACTGATCAGTATGTTGAACAAGACCGGACGCAGAACTGACCCCTGGGGAACACCACATGCTACAGGCCTCCGACTAGAGTCTGCACCACTGACTACAGCCCTCTAAGCTCTGTCATTCAGATAGTTCTCAATGCACTTCATTGTCCATTCATCTAACCCATCTGTCCTAAGCTTTCCTATGAGGCTCCTGCATTGGACAGTGTCAAAAAGCTTTCTGAAGTCGAGGCTTTAACAACCACTGCTCTCCCCTCATCTACCCAGTTAATCACACCATCATAGAAGGTTATCAGATTGGTGAAGCGTGATTTTCTCTTGGGGAATCCATGCTGGCTACTCCTGCTAATCTTCTTTTCCTCCACATACTTAGAGATGACATCCATTACGAGCTGTTCCATCACCTTTCCAGGGATGGAGGTGAGGCCAACTGGGCTGGAATTTCCTGGGTCCTTGTCCTTTCTGGAGACAGCAGTGATACTGGCTGTTGCCTGAGTACTATTAATTGCAGCTCTCTGTCTAATCATCCACTTTTGATTTCAGCATAACAAAAACTCACAGCAATCTTCAGCCCTACCCTAGGAGGCTGTTAGTACAAATTGTTGATGTCACACTGAAATGGCACACACACAAAAAAAATCTTATCACTGACACTGAGATAAAACCAGGTCCTGGCTACAGCACTTGAAGGGAAAGCAGCACTGAGAAACACTATTAGCCAAAATTAAGGATGAAGTAATTAATTTGCATTGGTGTTCCCATGCTTAAAAAGAGAATAAATCCTTAGTTTCAAGTTCTGCAGCTGTCTGAGAAGAAAGTGTGACAAACTGGACTATTAAATGTGGGCCAGGTGACAATCTCTATCCCTATGGTTTTTGGAACTTTACTGAAAATAATCCTGCACTACCCTGTTGTTTTCTTGTTAATGAAAATGCAAGCAAAAGGCACAGCATAGTAGTGATTTAATGTGCACAAGTGTCCAGTAACCATCAATTACTCATTATCTCTGGTTGTTCCAGGTGCAGTCAATAGCAAAAAGAGACATTTTCAATTATCAAGGGATTCCTCCTTAAAAGTTAAATACCACCACCAAAGTCCCCACCCAGAAAAATGGGGAATGTTGACAATTTCCCTAGAGCAATCTTTCTAGGTACTACTACTACACCAAACTGTAGGGTTGCTTTACTGAATTGAAGGATTTAAAACACATAATATTGCTGATAGGTGGAAAAGGAAGAAACATCAGGAAAAAGTTGGAAAATTAGTAATAAATCTGCTGAAGGCTTTCATAGAATGATAGAATCATAGAATGTTAGGGGTTGGAAGGGACCTAGAAGATCATCTAGTCCAACACCCCTACCAGAGCAGGATCACCTAGACTAAGTCACCCAGGAACACATCCAGGCAGGTCTTGAACTGGGGTGCCCAAAACTGGACACAATATTCCTGTTGGGGCCTCACCAGTGCAGAGTAGAGGGGGAGAAGAACCTCCCTTGACCTGCTGGCCACACTCTTCTTAATGCATCCCAGGATGCCATTGGCCTTTTTGGCCATGGAGCGCATTGTTGGCTCGTGGTAATACCCCTGTCCACCAGGACCCCCAGGTCCTTTTCCCCAGAGCTGCTTTCCAACAGTTCAGCCCCCAGCCTGTACTGATGCATGGGGTTGTTCCTCCCCAGATGAAGGACTCTACACTTTCTCTTGTTACATTTCATTAAATTTCTTCCTGCCCAGATCTCCAGCCTGTCCAGGTCTCTCTGGATGGCAGCACAGCCTGCTGCTGTGTCAGCCACTCCCCCCAGTGTTGTATCATCAGCAAACTTGCTGAGAGTCACTCTATCCCTTCCAGCAGACACAGATCAGTTAGAGACACTGAATCCTAGAGAGTTCAAGTGAGATTCCAATCCTCAAGGGCATCTGGCAACTGTCTGAGCTTCAGCCCTCCTTCCTTGATTTTGGGGGTAGTTAATGATGCAAAACTTTTCAGTTGATTTTCACCACTCTTTCCATGCCTAGGTGCATTTTACAGGTTGGCAGAAGCTGAGACTGTCGGAGGAGCCCCAATTTACATCAGATAACTTTGGCCCTCAGGGACGTGCAGCTTGGGCAGCTTCTTTATCACCTCACCTAGGGAAGCACCTACAGGATTAAGCAGCTCTTGCCAGAACAGTTCAACTACACATCTATTTGTAGCTCTAGTCCTGTACTTCAGAGAATCCTTCAGTATTTTACTGTACTTTACCCTAAGCTCAAAACTACCTAACTGCTTTGCCTTCCCCTGCCAGAGCTGAAAACACAGCAGGTGCTGGAAAAAAAAACCAACGCAACAGGCAAGAGCAGTAACAGTAGGAGTATGTGCCCTTTTAGTCATTTTCTTGCTTTCTGCACGGCAATGGTTATAGTCCTAGATATCCAACCTTAGCCTTCTCTGATCTTAATCTGCACACACTATGTATTCTCTAGGATTTGATATCTCCAGCTGATCTTGTGTCTGCTCCATCAAGAAAACCAGGGAATGATTCCTTACTTACAAAGCCAACAAACATTGGTTCATTCCCAGGTCACACACAACTGAAGATGGACAGAAAATTGAGCCCTGGGTTAATACTCATTCAGACACAACAGATTTGTATATTGCTAGAGATAGTATTGCTATAGATACCAAGTTCTTAACCAACAGAAAATCAGAGCCCAAATGCTGAAAATGTTGCCACCATAGAGCATGATTTCACTTGGCTACAATGGTCTCTTCGTATGTTGCTAAAAAAAAAACCAACAAAAAAAACCCCTGTATTTTATAGGGTATTTCCATCTTCACAGTTATCCAGTGGGTGATCTTTCTTCACAGCTTTGCAGTCGTGGCAAAGGATCACTTTTCCTCGTTTACCACAAAGCAATGCAGCAAGAAATTGAAAGTCTACCTCTTTAACTGATTCTATTCCAGTGCTTACAAGTATGCATCATAACCATTGAACAGCAGGGCATAGAAATGGCAACAACAGTTCAAATACTGCTTCAAGAAGCACTAGAGAATGTGCTTAAAGCCAGGGCCCGTGACTAATAGCATGCATAAAGCTATGCCGTGTTGAAGAGCTCATGAAAGAGCTTCATGTACAGATACAGATGAAAGACTGTATCTTCTTCCAGTCAGCAGACACATCTACTTACAACTGGTGGCCCTGAAAAGAAATGAGCCTTTGCAATGTGCCCCAAAGGTCAATGCAGCAGGTAACAGAAGGTGTATTTTAATCGACATGCTTTATAGTGAGCTATTAAAGCACCTGTTCAGCACTCACTTCTCCTAACAATTTAAATGATTTGTGAAGCTTCTAATGTTTTCAACATATATACCAAAACTCAGTCATCAATAAGCTTTGGGGAGGGTACTGATACTGTGCCTCTCACTTTAACTGCTCCAAAAGCTTGGGACAACTAATAGTTCAATTACACAAACGTTGAACAGAGTTTTGGTATTTAAGGTATTTTACATCTGATCTTTGTAAGACAGATTTATATTTGGAATACATCACCTGACTTAGCAAACATCCAGAGCTAGGCAGTTTTGTTGGCATTAAGCAAAAGATTGGGTAAATTATGGAACCAATAAAATGACCAAGATTCGTATTTTTCAAAACTAGTTGCTGCCTTCCTGATTTATTAGCTAAAACTTCAAAGGTTTGTCATAAAGATAAATAAAAGAGCGTGGATGGGAGCATAAATATGTGGATTCGACAGCTCTAAAATACACTGTTTATAGTGAACCTGGAGAGAGCAGCATTCCAGGTCATATTTTATATCTAGCAGAGAGGAACATCCGAACTGATATAACTGATAACTGCTGTAAAGAGTGCAAAACCATTTCCAAAAGACAGAAAACCTTTAGATAGAACTGACCAGTGTCCAGCTTTAAAAACTAAAAGCAGACTAAGCATTAGAAATGGACTCATGTTTTCTGTGATCCCAGACTCTTCTCAGCAAAAACTGATAGCCCATCAGGAATGGGAATAAAGTTCTCTCTCACATATGATAAACAGAATACAAAAATGCAAAAAAATGGCAAGGTTAATTGATTACGAAGATTCGTGTATAAAAATAATTTTTAAAAAGCCCCTTGTCCACTACCTCAATAAATTCAGGACAATAAAAACAATGCTTTTTTATTCTTCAAAGCTCCTACAGAGCTGTGCGAGCGGGTGAACAGATGAAATGAGAAAAGCGGTTCAACCACAAACAAAAAAAAAAATCAAAGCAGACAGTGGCTCACAAATGACATCCTGGTACCCTGGTAAGGTCAGTGCCAATTCTGCCATTCAATTTGCTGAGGTCAGGCTTTCACAATGTCCCAGCACATTGGTTCTTGGCCGCACGTGCCAAATACTTTTTCACTTTGAGGACCAAGCTGTCATTTTTCACTCTGTTATCCTGCCCTTTAACTGTCACTGAAGTGACACTGATGTATATCCCAGGAAACAGAAGGACCATTTTAAAAATTATTATGTGCCAAGAACTCATTCCTTTTAAATATTACAGTAGTTGAGTTGCTATTGCCTTGTACCTTATTAAGGCTAACATTTACAGTGCTGGTGTGTACACTGTACACTCATTAACAGATTTTGCTGTTACCAAGTCTGAAGTTAGGATTTAATTGCCTGGAAACACTTTTGTTTTTTCAATTTCTTCTCTGTTCTCTTAAAAATATGTTCAGTATCTACACGCACACAAAGATGAGGTTTTGGTTTGGTTTTCGTTGCTGTTGGTTTTTGTCTTTTTTTTTTTTTCCTAATAACCAGGCAATTAACTGGGAATGTATAAGCTTATACCGAATTTTCAAAATATTATTTAAAAGTGCAACTTTCCCAATCTTAAAATAAAATAATAAAAAAAAGCATCTTGGGAAACACATCTGTAATTTAACAGAAAAACCGTGGCTATAGCTAAGCCTTAGCACACCACACATTTTTCCGGACAGCAAGTAAAAAAGAATAATCCTGAAATACTGAAAAATCATTAGCTGAAAAAAAAAAACCCCAAACCCAAGCAACTATTGATGAATTTAATGAAGGTTTACCCTTCAAGGGATCAGATTCCAACCTGAGATAATCTTTGTCCTGAGAGATGAGAGCACGGCAAGGCTCTTGTGGGCAGCCTGGCCAGGGTCAGGCACAGCAGATGTGCCGGTGGCTGCAGGGCATGTTCTCCTGCAGCAGCTGCAGATCGTGCCCAATTTGCATCCGTGCAAACCAAGACTTGCTCCAATTCTTTAAGAACAATCCCCAGGTAGCCATCCCCTGCCAGGTGTGAGACACTGGTAATGAAGATTTTAATAAGGCAGCAAAGGTCAGTTCCCAGAATTCATGCTCTAGGGGATCCAACCTCTAAATTCCTTGGCACCACACTAGGTGTTTTCTTTTAGAGATGCTCCCTACATGCTTTATGAAGCAAGCAAAGCCTCCTGTACCTTTCAAGGAGGACAAACACCTGCCAGCCTGGTGGTGTTTCAATGTTTTCATTCTCTTGAAAGACTTTTTGTGCTCCTAGTTTTCCAATGAGTACTTGTCCTTTTTTCTTAACCTGAAGAAATACCCTCTATACTTAAGGCATGGAGAATTTTTACACCTGTTACAGCTGTATGGCAGCACAAAATCTGCCATGGTGGGTGACTCTCACTGGTGGCCACAGAACTCCGTGCATGGACACGGACCTTCAAGATTACATAGCACAGCAGAGAGGCTCCTGCCACACAGAAAAACATGCTGTCAGCTCCGATTCTGGGAGGGCCAGTTTCTTTCAGCTCCTCCAGTCAGAGCCATGGGACTAGGGAGTGCCCAGAGGAATTGAGAACATTGCTGGGGAATTCAGTCCCTCCCCATACTGCAGGCACCAAGGACTCATGCCAAAGAGTGACTCAGGGTCTCTTCTAATTTCTCCCTTAGATCAAGTATGTTTTGACCTCCAGAAAGGAAAACCAGCTTCCTGGTTCCAACATATGTTCTAACAGTTCAACAGAAGTTTTGACAATTCTCAAGGAGGTGTGGAATCTGCTTCCACACAATTCTTACTGTAGTTTAAACTCCATTTTAGTGTAATGGGAACTTTTTTTTTTTTAATAATAATAATTAAAAAAAGCTTTCAATGTCTCTTTGATTAATGATGGAAATAGCATGTTATCATTCTGGCTAGCATTTGGAATGAACAATGGTGCATTTACTTGGCCAGAGCTTCGCGTAACCCCGTGAAAACCTTGTTTTCAAGCCACAGAGTCTGTAAATATGCACGGATGTTCACAAAGGCTGCTAGCATAGCCAGGCTGAGCTCATGATGGAAAGTGAGCAAAAAAGCCAATACTCAAAAAGTTTTATGTAACCATCCATGACTAAAATCCATATAAAACCCTCGAGCTCCTTTTAGAGAGTAATGCTTCAAACTGAAAAGTTTAACTGATGACAAATTCAGTAAAAACTCAACCAAACTCTTCCAGCTGTCTTAGCCTTGATTTTTTTCTCTCCTTTCCTAAATACTTTAAAAATGTCAGTGCTCATAAAAGCCAAATTAAACTTTCTAACAATGCCACTATATTTCAGAGCAAAGAGGGTTACAAGATTTTCTATCCAATTCACCGACCTCTGTCAAACCTGAGCAGAAGGGAAACACAGAAAAGCAGAAAACAGCATTTACTCATCACCAGACTGCTCACTTCATAAAATTGGCCATTCAACAATATCACAATTTTCTCTTTATACCTGCCTGCACTCAAAGTGGTTGAGTCTAAAGCCTCTAAAATTTTTGTATTTTCATTGTACATCTAAGACTAAACTTACCATGTAAGACAAAATTTTAGTATTCAAAGCTAGTTAATCTTTAGCTGTGGTGAATAAAACAAAAAACCAAACCACTTTCTGAATTATCTGATATAGTAAAAGAAACAATCCCAACTGAAATTTTCATTAAAAAAAAAATCTGAAATGTCTCTTAGTAAGATTTTTTTCTTCATATAATAGTGCAAACTTCAATGACCAACTCTTTACTACAATAAAACTAATGCTCTTCAGAAATCTAATGGTTTTGCCTCACTTCTGACAGCATTCTCAGTAGCCAGAGGTATTCTCTGTATACAGAAACAGCACATTGCTCTCATCTGAATGCTGTACTGAAGACCAGAGTTTTATAGAAAAAACAGATAAGGAAATGAACTAAACAACAGGACATATTCCAATTTGAAAACTAGGAATTTCACCTTTGATTAGACAGTGAGAGGAAATCCACTGTTAGGAATCCATAATAAGTAATACAAAATTTCACATTTAAACTTCCCATAGATTTGTAATATTTTACCTCTTGATATGCAGTTCTATATTCTATAGCTTACCATTGGCACTATTCCACCCAAAAAAAGCCAGAAACAGAAGAAATATAAGAGAAAAAAAAAAAATCTGATAATTGCAGAAAAGCACCATATAATTTTCTCCTGCAGCTCTCTTTGTGCTCAGGTAATAAAGTGGGATGACACCGTGATGATTTTTTGCCTGTTACTATTGCTGGGCAACATTTCTTCTAAGGCTAATGTGCCCATGTCCTTAAAAAAAAGGGAATATACTGACACTTATTGCAGAAATATGTATTTTCTTGAAATTGAGCCATCTTTCTGTCTCTCAACCTTACAGGCTATACCATTCGTTATTTTCAAAGCCCCAGGATTTAGGGATTTAGGTAACTTGGAGGAATTTGAACTCTCTCTAGATGATGCATATTTCTAGGGAATTGCACAACACGCAGTTCTCCTCTTGGTAAGTAATACCCATAAAAGTTCTATTTCATGACATCTCACACACATTCCCTCTAGTAGGTTTGAAGATTGAAATCTTCCTAAATATCCAATTCTCAGCAAAACAAATTACATCCTGCCTCAAAGTTAAATGCAGTAAAAACACGATATGGAGAAGTTGCAAATATTTATGGACATATTGTCAGTTATACATGCCAAAGACACTTGGTCTTTAGATCAACTAAATCCCTCTGACAATACAGGAAGTGTTTCTTGTCACTTCATTCAATGGTATCCTACTGCAGTCTAACAAAGCTACACAATCAAGCTCCCTATGTAAATCAGCCCTTCCAAGTCAGCAGCAGCTGAGCTTCACTTCTAATGAGCCAATCCAATTGTATATGTAATGTCTTCTGGGATTGATTATTGAAGCTAATACGGCATTTGTGTTTTGGTGGCTTGTTGGCCTCCCCACACCCACTGAGGTTTAAGATAGCCCTCAAGTAAGTAACAATATCTCAATTTCCCTACAAGCTGTTTGGTCACGAACCTTGATTTTAGAAATAGCTCCTTTCAACATTCCCACATTCTGCTTCAAGGACATATAAAATAGGAGAGCCCTGTGGTAGCACTTGACAATCATATTTGCAAAATATACTAATGCCCTTTCTCAAGAACCACTTGTTCTTACAACCAAATTATCTGCCCTTGTTCATGATGCACCTCATTCTTCCGAAACAGATTAAAGCAAGCAGCAGAACTTCTGTCCTTTATTTACAGAGTCCATGGACTAGCCTGGCCTAGAGCACACTGCTGCTGTGCCTACTGGCACTGCAGCCAACAGCACAATTACTACCCTTTGTGGCAACTTTGGCCTCTTCACCTGTAGTGACCAGGCAGCTATCAAGACCTAGCTTAGGATGGGGACAGCCTTCAGCCTAATTTGACATCTTTATTTTCAGTGTGTTCTAAAATAGGGCCTTTTTGTGTTAAACAATGCTTTTATATATGTAAATATCTATTTTTATATATATGCTTTTTTATATATAGAAGAATAAGACTGATAAAACCAATGCAGAATTGTGAACTTTGACTTTACCCATTTTGGCTCAATCCTCCATTGAAGTCTTTGCGAAGAATGACTTTAATGCAGCAACAGCATAAGAGCAGCAACACTGGAGGAAGACAAAGCTCTACTTGGGATCCAACGAATGACCTTTATCAGCAGCCAATAATGGATGCTCACATGAAAGAGGATGAACTGGGGACACAAACAGCGGTGCCTCCCCTGAATGGCATTTCATTATCAGGGAGAAAATGTTTCCAATGGCCAGCTCTGCACTGAGACCTTGAGGTGACTTGGCAGCAACAGCAGCAGCTGAATGTGCCATCAAAGTGTTGATGGCTCCTCTGTGGAAATGTTCCTCATCTGTAATCGTATCTTGAGGTCACCAAACCTCAACCACCTTTCTAGAACACACTGCATGCCACAACCCCCACTTGAATCTTTCCACTAAGAATTTAGAATCATGGAAAATTCAGATTGGCTGGTCCCTGGAAAAGAAAAACACCTAATGTAACACTGGTAAATAGACCGTGGGTATGGGTAGAAACATCTGTTACTTGAGCAACTTGGGCTTTATTTTTCTTTCAGCATGGTAATACAAAGCACCAAAGAGAAACGACATCTGGCACAGAGTATTTAATTGTCAGCTAGACCTTTTGTGACTTGTAAATGCACTTATATTGTGGAAGCAGAAAACAAAACTAACTAATATTTTCTGGAGCAAAAAGCACTGAGTGGAAAACAGATATATATAGATATATATAAAATATTTCCCCTTTAAAAAGAACAACGTATTTCTCCTTTCATACTCCAAATGGTAACATAAAAATATTCTGGAAATCAAAACACTCCTGATGAATTTGTTTGTATAAGTAGAGTAGGCAAAAGTCAAATGACAGCTGGCACCTGAAATTGTGTAGGAAATACCAATACTATCACTCTTCTGTATTGTTACTGACCAGATGGTTATTTATGGGCCTTTTGACCTCAATTTCTTTTAAACTGGGAGTAGTAGAGTTGAACAGAATAAAAGATAAGGGTAATTATTTTTAAAGAACTGCAATGTAAAACCAGAGCATTCTTTTTTTTTTTTTTTCTCAACTGACATCAACTTCAGTACAAACCAAAGGCAAATCATCTGGCAGGAAATGAGACCATTTCAGCTGCTGATTCCAACTTTTACTTCACATTTTTTATTTCCCTAGGTAGAATATATCAACTATAGAAATCATCACCAATTTTTGCTAGAAATTACCCCAGAGAGTACTCAGTCTGTTTAGAGAAATAAAAGATTTATCTTGGTATCATTTAGAAACCACATGGAAGTGATATCTTTTAAATGCAACTTGTGTTAAAGGTGGGTTTTAAATCACATCCATGCAGTATTCAAATAACAGAGTGTGAGTCACTATGTTTTCTTTTTAAACAAAAGCATCATGGAGGTTGTAATCTTTCTAAAATCACCTTTTCAGACTCAAAGTCCAGTGCATGTAAACAACAAAAAAAACCAGTTCAAAATAGATCACAACAGAGCTAGATAACAAAGACTGTCAGTATCTCTTATCTTTTGAATCAAAGAGGAAAAAACTGGTCCCAAGCAGACACTGTGACTACAATTACAAATAAGAACACCTACACAGCTACAGCTCCACTATAACTGTACATATTTTTACTGGAAGTAAATGTAGCTTATGATATTTCACCTTTGCTTTTGAAGGATTCCAGACATCACTATATCCCCTACAGCCTTATCCCAGAACCTTTTCAGTTCTGTCTACACTGGTGTTTTGTTATTTGTTCTGTAAATCCAGCACAGACGACCTGTTAGCTTCCAGCTCTCTGCAGATGTTCGTTTGGAAGATCATATTCTTAAAAAGCTGATAGTCATTTATATTGAGATACGCCCATTTTAAAGGAAGCCAAACCTATCATTTCTGGTTTGTTCACAGAGAGGAAGGGCTGAAACTGTTTTCATGGTCTCTTACTCCAAAATTGAATTCTAAGAATTTAGCATTAAGTCCTTGAAAGATGTATAGAGACAAAAGCTGGATGGATGAATGTACCAGTAACGTGCTACCTGGGCTCTGCAGAAGGCAAGGGATGCAGTACACGTTCTCACATACCTTTATAGGTCACACATATTTCTGTTCTCTGTTTGACAGTGACTGGGTACAACAATATCCAAAGGGTGTGTAGAATTGGCATGGCCCTGTTCTCTGACAACCTGCCTTATGAGCAGAGGTAGATGTAGGAAGTTACTCAGTATTTCAGTGGCAAAAGTAACAGCAAAACAGCTCAGGCAGGGATAATGCCAGATGTGCTCCACATTGCCTGTGTCTACAGAGCAATTTGTTCTGAAAACCAGTGCACTGCAGCTGGAATGGCAATTACAACACACACTTTAGCATCCACTGAAACAATCTGGGCCTGGTATTCTTCTTGACAGTGGCTCCATTCCCTTAGTGAGGAAAGAAGTACTCCACCTGACACACCAGAATGAAGAAGAGAACACAATAAGAGGAAATAGTGCTTTGTGTGCCTTATAAATAGGTGCCCCTCAAGATTTTGTCAGTATTGAAAAACCCTACTACAAGCAAACATAAAATAAGTGGAAGATATGGAATCACAGAAAGACATAAAGTAAACTTATTTGTATGACAAGTAATGAAACCAGCCTCCAGAGAAAGGACAGCCATGAAAGAAACATGGTGACAAAAAAAAAATAAATTAAAAATGCACAATATAAGACCACAAATTCTTGCTCCCCCCATAAAACCACCATAGCTAACTTTATCATGTTTACATGGGATGTTGGCTTGAGTTGAAAGGAAGCACTCACTATACTACATATAGTTGGCAAGAAAAAGGTTCTATCCAAAGCTTCTGGGAACATATGTTATGCATATGGGAGCGCGGAATAAAAGTGGCGATTTGTGCCATTAGAATATATATTATTCTAGAATGTGTCTGCGTGGCTCAATCAGGTTTCTTAATTTAAAAATATAATGCAATGTAATTTTATTCAACTTTTTAGTAGTGAAATACAACCCATGAATAACCTCTTTCAAATCTCTGCTATGAGAGCAAGTTCTCTAAATGTTATTCTGAAGCACCAGATAATGACTCCCAGCATCTAAACCCCAAACCACTTGTGAAAATTCAGCCTTTCAAAGTGCTCTAACTCTATTACTTCCAGCTGCTTGCATCTGCCCAAATGTACTGACTCTCCACACAAAGCCCGTAAATCAAAGGAGGAAAGTGGAGGAAAACGAGAGGAACAGAGCTCTAAAAGACGCATACCGAAAAATAATTTGCTGCTATTAGGGTCTCCTGAATTCTACCTATTTTCTAAAACACCACCAGCGCTGGAGTTCCTAGACAGCTCTTTTCCACAAAAGAAGCCATTTCAGTCTTAAATGTGCCTTATATTTCAAAGTAATTTTTTCCTTTAAAACCTGCCCATTACCACAGTCAAGAATGATTCTCAAGGAAATCTCACAGTAAACATATATCCTAGTGCATGATGGTTTAAATATCTGCATACATATAGCAAGGAGAACATGACAGCTAAAACTCTTTCTTTTACACTACAAAGACAGTACATTTTATAGAGGAAGCTTAAATATGTGTCTGGCTGGTTCAAGTAACCTGCACACTCCTGATCAGATGGAAAGGGGTCAGTAAAAACTAATGTCAAATTTCAGTAATTTTGAAGACAGACAGCTTAACAAATGGATCCATGTCCAATGCTTTACAATTTTAAGTATCAGACAACAGATGTCCCCATCTTTCTTACAGGCCTCCTTTAAGTACTGAAAGGCTGCAATAAGGTCTCCCCAAGTTGGTTAAATCACTTTTTATTTCATTTTTTGGAAATACTTTTCTAGACTTCCTTCTTATTTGGAATGCAAGAAATTGCAATGACAGTATTCCTTCACTCCCTTTCGTTGGGAGTTTTTAACAAACATCTAACTGAGATAAAGCTCATATGCAATGCACTCACTAACAAAGTCACCAGAACCAGACACTATGCTTTATCTTCATAAAATTTGTCCTCTCCTCACCAGGACTAAAGGATATTTGTTCCATTTGGTAGAGTAGTACTCTCATCCTTCCCTTTTCGCTTGGCCAGTGGAGAACAAACTCTTTCATGCAGATGTAAGTGATCAATCTTTGACATGCCTCTCCCTGCCATAAAATAGCACAGTCCTTTTTTGTACCTCTTCCCAGTTTTTCAACAGAACTTCATCTTTGACTTTGCTCAAAGCAAAAACCTCCAATACAGCAAAATGAAAGGATGTAAACATCTTAAGATAAGTATCTTCATAGATTGAATTAAAAAAAACCCAAAAACATTAATTGTACCTTTTATTAGCCCAAGTTTATCAATCATTAATTATATAACTGTCTTCAGATGGGAGGCATGTGTGTACATTATCTAAATAAATCACATAGATGGCCTAGTTTTCCTTTATTTTTCATTTCCCTGTATTTTGCCATATCTGGCAAAATGCTCTGTAGTACAGCTAAACACAGGAAATAAAACCACAGTTTCACTGAAACCAAATAATTCATTATAAAACTAAATGGGAATAATATTTCAGTTTAAGGGCAGGCCTTGAA
Source organism: Corythornis vintsioides (assembly GCA_025447755.1). Lineage (NCBI taxonomy): Eukaryota > Metazoa > Chordata > Aves > Coraciiformes > Alcedinidae > Corythornis > Corythornis vintsioides. Next base: position 129,377 of record JAOEGS010021972.1, on the reverse strand, counting down.
CTAAGAACAAATGAAAACCACAGAGAGATTTAAGAATAAACCAAGTCAAGAATAGAACAGAATAGCCCTAAGATGACCAACTTGCTTTGAAAATATACAGGCGGATTTTGCTAGAGCTCATGGCTCCCTCCCATGCCTCCATGTACTATGTGTATAAATGAGCAAACAGTCCTTTCAGATGCTCATCCCAGTTACCAATGGCATGCTTTCACACAAAAGATGAGGAGCTCAGACCTGACACATTCCTCACTCTTTACTGCAGATTTTCCCAAATTAAATAACATGCCCAGGTAAAGATGTTCTATATAATCTATATCTTGGAAACTAAAAAGTAAGTAATGACAAAACCACTGAGTCTTAGCACACACAATTATTAAATATTTGTGCTGATTCTTTCCTCATTAAAGCTGAATATATTAGCGAAGTTGCAGTTACAGAATCCATTTCAAGCTGAAGTGAGATTGTAATCAATAAGAATCTAACTCAATGAAATAACGGACCTGAGTGAATCAAGTGTCAGACATATGAGTTCCTCCACATACCAGCCATGGACCTTGTGGCAAATGATCCATTCTTCCTATTGTTTCTGAATGGTCTTTCCATAAGAAGGTTTAAAAAACCTGTGCACTTGAAAGAAAATTACAGGCATGAATAATTTCCCATTCCACCCACTGCCCAATGTTGATATTTTAGATGGTTTTCACATAAAGTAATTCTTGTTTCTGTAGGTAAAAAAAAAAAATAAATCCCTGTGATCCTTATCCCATATTATATATTTCATTTTACAGCTTTCATTTGTGGTAGAAAGCGGGGCTTCAATAACTTACTAGTCTCATTAGTCAGGGCTAAATAGAGACTAAAGTCCCAAGAAAGAAAAAAATTATCAACCTTACCCTATTACATCAGTGACATACAAAGAAATAGGCTCTTACACTTTTCTACCACTAGTTCTGTCAAAGAAATCTGTGTGTCTGAGCTTTAGAAGGACTTAGAGTGAATAAAGAAGGCATGTCACTACCTTTCCCAAATCCATACTGTGTGCAGAGCCAACCATTCAAACTCACACCTGGGTCTTCAGCAGACTCTTCGTAGAGCACAGCTAAGCCTCACCAGCAAGGCTGATGATTTGTATCAAAGATGGTCAAAATTGCAGTGACTCACACTGATTGAACTGCAGAATGAGTCAAATCCTCAGCACACTGAGCTGATGGAGTCTGGGATGTGACCTGTTTCTTTGACAGCTTGATCCTGGCATTGAATTGGCATGGTTGCTCCTATGTGCTTCCTACCCAGGCAGTTTGAAGAGCAGGGATCACACAGCCAGTATGCTCACATGATGCCAGCGAGGAGACTCTTCCATAGCCATGTATGCTCAAGATGAACTGGGATTTATTACAGACACTTGCCAGTAAATATTCATGTGCTGTTGTCTGTCTAGACCATATGCAGGGCTAAAATACAGCAGATTTCTATCACCTGATGACCCCTCCCACAGCTGAGAAGGGGGATCAGGAAAAGCAGAGGAGACTCATGGCTTAAAATGAAAACAAATTCAATGAAACAACAAAACTAATATTAATACTAATGCCAATACAGTGTATGCTAAGTTATACTCAGCCCAACAAATGCAAGGTGGTCACAAGAAATAGGAAAGGAGCCCTCAGGAGCAGAATAGAGAGCAAGCCCCTTTCCAATGGCAATCCTTGAGAGGAGGAACCCTCATTCTCAGCAAACCTCCTCCTTTTAATGAGCACGACATTTATGGCAGATGATAAACCTGTAGCCAGCTCAGGTCAGCTGCTCTGGCTTATGCCTCTCCCAGCTTAAGCTCCTGGCTGACTCAAAACTCCTAAAGGCCTGTAGGTCATGGCTGGTCTATGATTTTATCCCAGCATATCTAGGACAGGTGTAAAGCAAGTACTTGGAGAAGTGGAGACACAAAATAACAGTAACATATCTAAAAAACCTCTCAGGCCATTGGGCTAAAGTTGAAATATTATGGTGTGTTTTCTAATACAAGTGTCTTGCTTAGGTAATCTGAGCAATCAAGCCTAGGTAAACTTGACTGGGAGATGAAAAAAAAGTTTCAAAGAAACAGATTAATGATGCAGCCAAAATGAGGGAGATGGATTTTAACTAGAAATTGAGAAAGAGTAATGCTCATGCAAAATAGAAATGGCATAGTCCAGTGTTCAACACTGTGCTGAAAGAGGGAAGGATAAATATTTGCAGGGATCACAGATCGACAGAAAATGGAGGAATCATTTTTCATGCTGATAGAAGTATTCAGAAGGGAGGTATCTGGAAAGGTGAAATGGACGCAATGTGTGCTAAACCAGTTGAAAAAGCAAGGCCTTCTTCAGGACTGGCCTAAGAAGGCACGTGGTAGAGAGAGTTCCTGGGAGCATGGAAACAAAGAAAAAGTTTCCTCAAAAAAAATAATAGTTTAAACATTTTACCTAGTATTGAACTTCAATCATTATTATTATGTGCAACAAACATAAACTTAAATAATTAAATCACCACTCGGTTTTGAAAAAGTTGACATACTTAAGCTTGAATCTTTTTTTTTTCTCTCTGACACACACATTACTCAGTAAATAGGTTGTCTTTTTCTTCTCCACTCACTTTTTTTTTTTTTTTTTTTTTACATTGGTATTTTCATAGGCAAAAGGTTCATATTATCTTTTTTGGTGTTGTTT